>VDFB02271142.1:0-60920 GCA_007258455.2 Sequoia sempervirens | reverse complement strand
AAAAGTGAGGCGTTATCCTCCTCCACATCAAGAATGCGCCCAAGGTGAATATTGGGCGTGATTTTTTTGAATTTCCTCTCAAGTGTGCTAGGCGTTTTCCTTCATCAAGTGTGTTATGCGCCTAAAGTGGAGGGTGTTAGGAAAATTTTCTAAGGCGTGTGAAGTCAAAACAAACTTGCTAGGCATTGAAAGTGGTATGTGTTGGAAAATATTTTCCTAGGAGTGAAATAAAATGCTAAGTGTGCTAGGCGCCTCAGATAAGAATAAAATATTTTCTAAGTGTTGGAAAATTTCTCCAAGGCATTGGAATATTTCCTAAGTGTGGAGTGAAATGCAAGTGAAGTGAAATAAAAGTGTGCTAGGCGAATAAAAATTCTCTAAATGAAGTTGATAAAATCTCCTCCACTGGCAAACAAATAAAATTTTCTAAGGGAAAATTTTCAAGAATGCAAGAGATGATTAAAATATTTTCTAAGGCAAAATTATTTTCTTCTTAGAAAATACGCCTATTGCTCAAGGTGGTAAAATTTCTCAGAGCACGAGCAAAGTCTTCTCGGTGATGAAGTCATAAGTGGATGATAATGCAAAATGAATTCAAATTCCTCGAACTAGAGCAACACAGAATGATCACAGGCGAAGAATGAATTTAAAATGGTGAAAATAATATTTTCTAAGGTTCAAAATTCAAAAAAATTAAATGAACCCGTTCGTTGGGTACCCATGGATTCGAGGCATTCTGAAGAAAATTCTCTTCTGGGTATTGAAGGTCTTCAACAGGGAATGGATTTTAAAGTCTTCCGTGCTTCGCCAAGCCTTCAGGATGGATATTTTTTTGATGGGCACCAGGTTGATGAATTTTCCTAAAATTTGAGAAAATTTTCTAAGGCAGGAATGAAAATGTGTTTTCAAGATAAAAATATGCCTTGGCGGATGAATTTGAAATTGAGTGCCTAGATGATTTTTGATCAAATTTCGGATGAAAGCATTTTTCCCGAGCCAGAGTTGAATGAGATATCAAAGTGAAGTGCGCCAGGCATAATGCAGGATGGGTTGAAAATTTGGATAAGGCATGAGGAATTTGAACGCAAAGTTGGCTAAGGAAAAACGATGAACGCTTGGAAGTTGGAGCGTGAAAATCAAGTAAAGTGAATTCATGTTATGTAATGTTCTAATTCTCTTCTCCTTGATTGTTTTGCAGGAGAAATGTTGAAGCCAGAGCACGATGACTTGAAGTGGTGAAGCACGATGATATTACAACCTTTGGAGGAAGATAAAGTTATAAGTTTCACATGAAAGAAGAAAAAGTTGCAAGAAGTTGGCTAAGTGTTAGCTCAAGTGACAAAGAAGTTGAAGAGAAACGTCAAGAAAGAAGATCAAGGACAGTGCGAACGCGTCTACAAGCGGAATCTTCTGGAAGACTGATTGTGGGCATTTATTGCCTTTGCTATTTTTGGGAGTGAGTGGGAATCTTTGATTCATTTAATGTACCACTCCCAATTCTGGCAATTTTTAGGGTTAGGGCTGAGGTGGCACGATTCTAGCCACTCTATTGATTGTAACCCTAGCCATCTTTTGGGACTTGGCTAGCTATAAAAGGGGGAGTCCCCCTCATTTGTAACTCAGTAGACAGTAGACAGTAGAGAAAATTAGAATAGACATAGAGTAGAGGGGCAATTTAGAAGTAACTT
Organism: Sequoia sempervirens; assembly: GCA_007258455.2. Lineage (NCBI taxonomy): Eukaryota > Viridiplantae > Streptophyta > Pinopsida > Cupressales > Cupressaceae > Sequoia > Sequoia sempervirens. Next base: position 59,232 of record VDFB02271142.1, on the reverse strand, counting down.
AGTATAGATTGATAGTGTAGTTTGAAGAAGAGGGAAAGTTTTCCCTTTGAAAACTTTCTAAGAAATTGTTGTGAACACTCTCTCAATAAAAGAGTTTTTCATTGATGGTGAATTTCGTCTTTGTTGTGAGTAGCTAGCAAGGTTTCTTCGTCCTTCCGATTCAAATGGTAGCGTAAAATAGTTCTAAGTAGAATAAGTTTCATTTCATGCAAGTAGATGTTACCGTGGGAATGGTGTTTGATCTAAGCAATCCTCGTCATTCATACCACTAGTGTATTTGTTGATGGTGAAATGCTCTTGTGTGTGGTCAACTGGAATATCATGTACTTAACTTCAATCAGCTTTGAATAATGGTATGCATCAAGCAGGATGGAATCTTTATGTCTCAAGTGGTGGTTTGAACATCTTTACTCATCTCTTGAAGATTGCAATCATTCAGTGAAGCCGCCCTCATGGTGAAAAGGAAGTTTGGTTGAAGTTTGCTGAAGTTGAGCTCATATCCCGCATCTTAGAATAGATTTAGACTTTCTAAACCTTACACCATTTCAATTCAGTGCTTTTTGATTAGAATAGGAAACCCGCGCTTCATAGACAAACCTTCCAAGCATTTGAATTCCTTTCTCCATCACAACAATCTGTAAGTCCCTTTGAAATACCAGCAAATCACATCTAGCCAACTGAGACTATTCGCACTAAAGGAACCTTGGAGTTGAACGCACGAACTCTCTCGTAATCTTAGTGTGCTAGATACTTTGATCAAGAGAGAATAGGAAGCCGCTAAGTAACTTTATTCCGCTAAGCGGTCGTAATAAAACACATCAACAGTAAGGCAAGGTGGCGCATCTATCAGCTCAATCTAGACAAGTTTATTGGTAACATCACACGATAAACTAGATACGGATTCTCTACTTGAAGGCAAGGTGGCGCATCTATTATCTCAATCCGAATTAGTTTATTGTCCACGACAACACATGATAACCAAGTGCAGATTCTCTACTTGAAGGCAAGGTGGGGCAACTATCATCTCAATCTGAACAAGTTTATTAAGCACAAAACAGATCTCTCTAAACTATGGGAAGAATTCACCATGACAATCGAATGAAACCCTATGTGGCATAACAATTGATCATAATGGTAAAGACTCACAAAACAGATTTATCATTATAATCGCATGAAACCCTGTGTGGCATAACAATTGATCATAATGGTAAAGATGCACAAAACAGATTTATCTAAACTATGGAAAGAATTCACCATTACAATTGCATGAAACCCTATGTGGCATAACACTTAATCGTAATAGTAAAGACACATGAACAAATACCAAAAGAGAAATATTGAGGGCAAGGTAGGCGCAGCATATATTTCTCTCTCAAGAAAAAGTTATTTACAAATGAGCAAAAGCTCTTATTTATATACATCAAGGTGTAGGGAACCCTAAAATCACCTTGAGTCATCTACAGTCTTGCAATGCATGCAAGATTTACTGCTAAGCCCTAATAAAGTAAACTATACAGTCAACTGGAAAGCTACCATCAGTTAACCGAAACATCTAATCTAGAAATGGACAATTGTGCAAGCATGCACGTCCTTATTGAAAGCGAGTTAACTGGAACACTACCATCAGTTAACGAAAAACCCTAAATGAAACTCCAAGTGTGTAAAGCTAATCTCAGAATAGATATGCATGAGACGAGACAACGAGTTAACTTGAAAGGGTAACGCCAAGTTAACTCCTGTGTGTAATGTCTATCCTGAGAGGTGGAAACTGAAGTCTACTGGTCGTGATCTCGAGCAACCAATCCCTCAACGAGATTGTTAACTGCATCACTATCTAGAGCTATGAGACTCTGTCGAAGAATGCTATGTCATGCAGCATATCCTCACCACCGTGGATCCGAGACCGGTTCACCGGCTTCCTCGCTGTCTTCGTCAACAATATCGCCGACATGACCGTAGTTTAATAACCTTACCAATAGTCTCCCATTGAAAATGAAGTATGAATGAGTGCCTGAGCTCTCGATCGGGAACATCGGTAAGCTCCAACATAGGCACCAATTCTCACTTGATACTGCACGGTAAGCGTAGATAATTAGGAGTTCTCATTAAACCAGAGTGCACTAGTGACGGTTTCTCTACTCATCCAACTGATGCCAAAAGTCTCTTCTATCTTTGCTATGAGCACTGTATTTTCCAAGAGTAGATAGCTTTGTCCCTTCCGGTGACTTATGATCGCATCATATTACACCTGTGTGAGCAATCATAATCTCATCCCGGGTTTGTTAATCACCATATCTCGCCCTCATTTTGGAAGATCTAAGATCGAGCTCTCGCAGCATTGTACCAAGAACCGACATAACTCAGAGCATAGTAACGTTCTAGCAACGAACTTCTCCTCCCATTCCTCCAAACGCTTGCCATATGCAACCAAGTGATTGAGTTGACTTTGCTTTGCTGGAGGCTCAAGCATCGGTGGGAGTGTACTAATGGCATCGGGTCTATGCACAAGGCTAGAAATATACTGATGAAGCTGTCTGATTTCAGCCTTGAGGGCTGCCTTATCCTCTCCGTCCTTTAGTATTCTATCCTTGGCACTGTCTGTAGCAATTTGTAGGAGATCAACCTGAGTCTGGCGTGTGCTATGACCAAGGTTGACTATGATAACCTCAAAATCCTGAGATTCCAACTCCTCACCAAGCTCTTCCCCGTGGAGGTACAACAGCCTTCAATCCATTTAATCTCCCATGCGTCGTTGTTTTCCACGGAACCATATTCTTGACCCTCTTGTCTGGCGCATCCTGGTAAATCTCATCAAAATCAGAATGATTAAGGACATAGGATGGTTGCCTCCTCTTCCTTCCTAGCTGAGCTTCGATCCAAGATTGGTCTCGGCTAATGCTACTAGAAGGGTCGGTACTAGCAACAAGAGGTTGCGACGAAAGTGAACGTGTAGAAGACCCACTGCGAGGTGGAGAGTCTAAATCCAATTCAATGAGAATTGGGGTTGGTGACGGCTCTGAAACTAGTGTAGGAACTTGAGGCTGAACCCCGTGTAATCATGACTTCGAACCGCCTCCTAACTACTGGATTTTGTGACCAAGGTTCATCAAAGCCCAGGTGTGTACCAAAGGGTAAGCTGCCCTTTGGAATTATTTGGCACTTGTACCTCTTGGATTTCTTTGTTTAGGTTTTGACGGTGTAGCGGGTAGCGTAAGGATTCACCACCACCGGCAGCTCTACCTAGGCACACTTCTACCCTCCTTGTCTTCTGTCGTCAGAGGTGCTATCGCTCTCAACTCTACTTGACCTCTCCTTGACCGTTGCATATTCCTTGGCATACCAATCTACTGCTGGCAACAGTTGTGTATCAACCTGCTCTCTGAAAAACTGAGGAAGAACCTCTCCCTCATCCTCTGATAAACCTCCCACATCTTCCGACAAGAAAACATAAATCTGTGAGAGAGAGAAGCGCGAATCTAATGCTCACATGAACCTCAAAGTCATCTACTAATTTGCCCAATCCTCCATAGAAGGCTCAGGATATGTAAATTCTCCAAAGAAGGCGAAGCCAGAGCAATGACCGAAGATCATAGGTAATTTGCTTCAACAAGATACTCTAAGATGATATTTCTCAAGCTCTTGTCCCACAATTTTAGCATCACTGAATTTGCACCAATACATTCCAAACTGAAAAGGAAAGTTGAGAGATGGTCTGTGCCTGCGGCGTAGAAGACGATGAACATCATGCATCTATCCCAGGAACTCCTGAAAGATTGTCTTATCCGAAGGATAACGTGGAAGCATAGCTGGATTTCCTGTAAACCCGTATACTCAGATGTAGGTGTATGTTGGGAACTGAATAAACCAATCTGCCCATCCATCCATCGCTGCCCTAGCAACTGCTGAGATATGAACATGCAACTCTCGGTCCAAGTTTCTCACTGTATAAGTCAGGAAAGCCTCGTGAACACGCTTGAAATGACGTTCAACTTTGGTGAACTCAAGCTGATCATAATACTGATAGACTTTCTGAACACTAAGAATGCCCACAGTATTTAGTCCTTGGAACTAACCCTGATAAGTGATCAAGTACACGAGATATGAACACATGTGAAACTCATGGGCAACTAGGAAACCGGTGATCTGCCTATGGAGAATATCGTTGATGAAGGATGCCCAGTCATAATGCTCCTGTCCACAAATGATGCGACCAATAATGTAATACATCCAAGGCTGGAAAACATTCACATGTGCTTGACCTGAGACACGATTCAGGAGTGTGATTAGAATCGCATACTCATCCTTGTATTCACCACGACCCACATTGTTTGGCAATCTGTTCTTTGCTTGTTTTAACCATCTTTCTACCATCTTCTTCTGACACTTGTCCACATCACCATCAAATGCCTGCTCACACTGCTCCATAGAAATAACTAGACTGTTAGGGTGTTGAGGAATGCCAAAACTCCTTTCGATGTCTAGAGGCTTGAGACTGCAAATGACTCGTCTGTCAACTGACACTATCTCACGAGTAGTAGAATTGTAATGCTTAATACAATCCATCACGAATTCAACACAATGAATGGAGATAGGTATGGAAGTGGCCTCTAGTAAACCAGACTGCTCAATATTTTGAATGATTGAAGCTCTGATCTTAACAGGATCAAGAACTGCTTCTGGCAACACCTTGTGAAGATCTGTCTCAACCAACTTGAGGAAGTCATGAGTAAGGACTATTTTGGTCCTGTATTCGAGCTGAGTGAACTGCATTCTGAAAAATTCGCCTATTGACTGTGAACTTGACTGTGTTCTGACAAGATTTCTGGAAGCTAAAAATAGCCTGCGAGAGTTAAAAAGAGCCTTTCGAAGAATTATTTTCAGCGAAAAATCTTAAATATGGGTTTTGTCCATAAAAGAATTCTAAGACAACCCAGAATATCAGATTTGCAAAAATTCAACTTCTACTCAATCATACAAAGACTTTTCAGTTGAGAAAATTAGTAACTCGAGAACGAATGTTCTGAAGTTAAAAATTCCTAAAAAAGCAAGCACACGATTTCAACTCGAGGTAATTATATAGAAATGATCCAGATGTTTGTACTTGTAGAATTCACCAATTTCAGGAACATGCGAATTGCAATCTTAGAGAAAACTGAGATTCAAGGATGAAAAAGATGTTTTTGTATGTTCTTCTTTAATGAAAATCACCCCTGAATTCTTCAAATTGCTGATAACTGTGAACTTTATCCTACAAAAAGATATGTTAGATAAAATCACCTTTGAAAATTGATGAGGAATTCGCCTTTGAATTGGAAGAATTCGCCTTTACTTGAAAACCACGAATTTTCTTGAAATTTGCGCCTTTGTTCTGAAAACCATGAATTTGCCTTTGCCTTGAGAAAATACGAATTCCTATGAGGTTTGAGAATTCGCCCTTTGATTACTGAAGGATTGCGGATTTCTTTAAGGAAAACGCCTTGGTTTGTTGAAGAATTGCGAATTTCTTTTGAAGAAATATGAATTGCTTTTGAAGATGGGTGCCTTTACTTCTTGATAAAACCACTAATTTATTTTGAATAAATGTGAATTTCTCTTGATAAAATTCACCTTGAAGAAATACACCTTTGAAAATTGATAAAATTCGATTTCCTTTGGAGATATGAATTTGCTTTGAAAAATACAAATTTCTCTTAAGATCAAATTTTCTCTTGAGAAATACAAATTTCTTTTGAAAGCTTTGTGAATAATAAATGAAGGCGCCATACTTTAACTAAGAAGAAATTCGCATCAATTGGTAACTACAAGAATTCAAAACCCTAACAAAAATAGAAGACCTCTGATTGGACCCCTTTCAGTTGAACTGCCACTGACTGGAAGTTTGAATTTAAATAAATAATAAAATATTCATCATGCAAATAACAAAGGTGCCAAAAATAGAAAATCGCCATTTTAGTGCTAAAATACAATAATAAATATTAAATATTATTAAAATTCAGTTGACAATTCGGAATGAAGCTTTGAGATTCACCGTTAGACTTCACCGATTCTGAAAAGTCATCTCTTGAGTTCATAGGCGTCCATTTGCTCAAGATATTCCACTTTTTATTAACTTCCTACTTTATAGCTGACGACAAATTCACGATTGGCCATCTTCAACACCGATTTCTGGGTGACCAGGCGATGTTGAGATTGAGCTAAAGAATTCAACGGAAAGCCTACTGAACAAGGAAGAAATGTCTGCTGGGAGACACTACTGCAAAATCCATCATTTAACACCCTAAAAAAGTAGGCACCCCTGATTAAATTCATTTACGGGTTCCAGACTTAAACCATTTTCCTAAACTGCCATCTGACACTTCAAACGGCTGCTGACGACGAACGGTGAACCCTACTGACAAGAAACGAAGCTCACTGCATGACTGGAGACATTTTCCATCCAACGGATATATGCATGACATCTGAAAGCTGTGTTAAGGACCTCAAAAGTAAAAGCGCCCCTGGCTCTCAGTTGCACTAACACCATTTCGACGAAAGTTGAACTTTCAACCAAATGCCCCACTTCAACCTCTGATATCTGAAGCTGGGATGATCCGATTCAGGCACTATCTATTTTAACGGACAGCCAGAAGGGCCCACAAGAGAAGTCTCTAGAGGTGACGAAGCAAGAAAACTGCCTCTAAGACCTCAAAAACGCCAGTGCGTATTTTATTTAAAATATCCGCTCCAGACTTGGCCATTTTTCGGATGTCTTCACTTTTCAGCATTTCACCAAAGACCTCACACGTACGAGCGTCTGCCAAATCCCGAAGGCTGACAACTGGGCTCGTTGAATAGATAAAGTAATTATGCTCAAAAGCCGTGAAGACTTCGAATGTGAACGACCTCATCTAACAGGCCTAAAGGCTAGGCGCCTCTGGACTATAGAAATACAATGAAAATTTTATGTTGGTCCGCCCATGAAATTACGTGCTTGGTAGAACCTCTGCCACGATCACCTGGAACGTCGAATCAACAAGCTGGATGATGCATCGCGGAGCTGGGCTAGAGTAGTACTGATGTCAGGAAGACCCCATCTGCAAATTTCACCATCTAAAGGGTCCTTTTAACCAACGCCCCTAAGCTGTAGTTGCACTGGGAACCAATGGAGAAGCTCTGAAACGTGAAAAACTCTATTATAAGCTGATCTTTAGACGACCGCTGCCGGAGCTCTGGGACTCGGATGACTGCGTTTGATAGTTCGTTGGACGAACAGACTAGTCATGAACAGATTGACTATATGAGCTACCAGAAATACTAGAATCTACCCCCCCTTTAAGATGGGCGCCCTCAGGCTATAGTTGCGCTTTTGCTTGAAAAAGGACAAATTCTCATATCTAGAACTTTGGGAATTTCAACTTCTGACGCTATTTTCCAGAACTGCAGGTCTCGGTATACTTCGCTGGATAGCTCATCGGATAGCCAGACCAATTCTGAAGAGATTGACTGTATGTATGAGCATTTTCAACAAGATCTTGACCTTCAAAAAGAAGGGCGCCCCTGGGTTATAGTTGCGCTTTCTTGCTTTTCCTCTGAGAAATCTTCATAATTTAACCATAAAAACATCATCTTGATCACTGAAATGACCATGTACAATGTGAAATGTCATCTTGAGATGCTCCTCCATCGTGAAAAGCTCCATTCTGAGTCTTTGCTTCAGGTTCGTTCAATAAAACTGACTTTGAGTGACAAATATTGACAAAACTCCATGCTTGATATTGCCCAAAACTGTATTTTACATCATTTTAGCAAGGTTCGACTATTTTATGCAAAATGCCTTGATGAAGCAAAAAATTTGGTTTGGGTACAACAATAATTAATGTTTGGAAGTTCTCCCTGTCAAAGGGATAATCATTTTGATTCTACAATCCCAACCTCAGAGAAATAGGGAAAAGATTCTAATGACATGAGTTCCACTATTCAAGAAGTGACATGAGGTCCACTATTCAGGAAGTTATTCCTCAAGCTTTTGACTCAAGTTGGTTTAACCCTAGTCTTGGTTAGTTAAGCCCACATAAGCTAATAATACAACAAGAAAGATCATCTCTAGACCATTCAAGGTAGGAGACGACATGCTCAAAATCACTAATCTCATTGACAAAAGAGTTAGATAAGGCCAAAAACTTAAACTAATTTGGATTAGTTTGTACTTAGTAAAGGAAGGCATCGACAATGGTGCCTACATTTTGTGCACTATGGAAGGGGAGAAATTTGACACAACTATCAATGCTTTCCATCTCAAGAAATATTATATTCGATAAAAAGAAAAATAGCTCAAAAATAAATAAAAAATTAGAAAGGAAAAAAAAACATATAGTTTAGAAAGAAAAACATGAACTGCATTTTGTTCACTCCATTGAATTTACTAGTGGTTCACTCTTGTTTGATTTTCATCCTACAAGGAGTCTAAAAGATGCCAATATAGGTTGCCTCTACTAAACTGTGAATTCCCATAATCACCTTTGCTATTCATCCCTTACATTCCCAACAATACAAATAAAGTCAACTCAAAGATTTAAATTTATCAGAGTCTTAGTTGTCATCTAGTCAAGTTCAAACAAAGCAAGTTAACCCACAATACCTAATAGAAGCTAACAACCAAGTCTTCCCAATTCTCCTCGGCAAGGGGGAAGTCTTAGGAGCCAATTTTACCCATTTGGTTGTGCCTTACCACTTACCTTGCTTAATCTTTAGGTCAGGAGGTCAAAGCTCCATAAGCAATTTAATGTCAAAAAAGAAAAAAAACAAGAAAAGAGAAAAAGAAAAACATACAAAACTACAAATGTCCATACTCTCAGGTGAAGACCCAAAATCAAAGCTACGAGGGTGACATTTAAAATAAAATAAGAAAAGGAGAAAAATAAGCTAAGCACTTGCATGCACAAGTTAGGTGAAACAACAAAGAGTCTAACTCACCTCCTAGGGCCACCTTACTAAGGAATCTTTCTTTCACCTCAAGTCTAACCTATTGGCCATCTCCTTTGGTCTAAGTCTAGAGGTAAAAATAAAATTTGTTGCTTGTCTACATCAAAAACTAGTCTAAGTGGTTAGTCTAGACAAGGATCAGTCTTTAGCCTTTTGTACAACTTTATCTAGATTGTTCCATCACCTCCCCATTCCCACTTGATTCCCTAATAAATTCAAATTCTTAGTGACTTGCCCTATGCTAATCAACCCATGATCCTCTAGGTCAAAAAACCTATAAAGAGCAGCCGTACTGTCAATATCACACATATCATACAAAAAAGGGTAATAAATCATGTTATAGTAGAATGGAATCCACAAAAACAAAAGCATATAAATAAATTGCATTTCATCCATATATGTCAAATGCATCCATACACACTAAGTTCCCATTGCATACATTTCATATATAAGAACCCTGGTGGTTCTCAACCCGAAACCCTGACTGAGATTGTTTTGTTTTTTGCAAGTTTTGTATTTTTTGTGTTTTTGAGGTTTTCAGACAAATAGCAAAGAGCTGCGATTTCACTAATAAATGCTAATAAATTCAAGATAAATTCTAAATGCATGAAATAAGCTCAAATGTGCTCAGAGAACATGGGCGCATCATTTTATTATTTTTTTTAGAGCTTTTACAATGATAAAAATCTGAACAATGAATTAAATATGATTTAATTGAAAGAACCTGGTGGCGGCTGCAACATGCATGAAAGATTCGAAAGAATGTGATGTAAATGTCTCCTGTCCACAGATCTTCAGCTCAAAATAATAAGGAATCCTCCAAAGATCAAGGCGCACTGAAACCTCTGGTAGAAACTGAAGAATGAAGCTTCTTTCTGGAAAGATGGAAGGTACGGCCCTGCAGGTACAGTACTGTACGGCCCAGCAGCAAGAAAGAATATGGTACGGCTTATAGAAAGAAGTGCCAGATCACTGATAAATAGCCTCTGAAAGATTCGCCTCAACTAATTGATGAATAAACTCTGGATCTCCTTCTGAAATCGATGCAATAAGAACAACTGTAACTCCTGAATGAAGTCACCAAGGTGCAAGCTTAAACTGGTATTTCACAGTCTCAGTCTGCCTAATTCCTGAAGAGTTATCGTTCTCCAGAAACACTTGTCTGCTAGAAACCCTAGGGTTTGCAAACTCCAATGCTCAGAGCAAAAAGACAAAAGTTGAATAGCATAACATAATGGTTCGATTTTTGTCTTGTCTGAATATATACTTCCTTTGAAAAGTTCGACCCTCAGCTCTTTTTAATTAATCATTTAATAAAATGATTTAATTCGCCTTTAATACTTAGGAGAATATCATTTAATAATTGGCGTCTCATTTTAATGAATAATAAATATTCATTATGTCAAAATTTAATACTTTATTATAAAGTACAATAAATACTTTATAATAGGCCAATTTAATTAAATATTTAAATATTTTAATAAAGTGACTTTAATATAAAGTCAAAATATTAAATATTTAATAATCATTAAATACCTTATTTCTCACGATCACTAAATCAATAATGGCCCTCGAGAGCTGAACAAATAGTTGAACGGTGCCACCTTAAAATAGTACTTCGCCTAACTTTCTAAAATAGAAAGTTCTAAAGCTCTGGAAGATTCTGCGAGAAGGCCCAACTGACACAACTGCAATACTAGAGCTGCCAACCGAGTAATTGCCCCGATGATCCTCTGCACCCTGTCGGCCTCGAGGATTCGAATAATAAATCCTCGCATACTACCGACTAGGATGGGGACATCACAATATACAACAGAAAAATACAAAAACATCAGCATGTAACATACATGTACAAGCATAACATTTGTAAGTAAATTAGCATAAATTCTAAAACCATCCATGTGCACAAAATTAAAGCAATATAAATGATGTCAATTGTAAGTAAATATAGACCAACACTAATCTTGGTTGTCATCGTAAATAAGTGCTAAGTCAAAAATATCTTAGTACAATGGGTTCCACCAATGGAAGCAAAGAGCAAAAGTGTGCACAAAACTGTGCCAATCTCCCCACAGGGGGCAAGGGAAAAACTCTAAAGCAATAAGAGGTAGGTCTCTTGAAGACCTCAAGGTCAGCTCTAAGCTATCATTTCTCTTTTTTACCCATTTTCTCTCCTCTTCTCCTTGCCATCACAAGTGAAAGTGACCTCTATTTTGATCTATTTTTGTTTTTGTAGGGTAAGTTTTACTTCTATATCATGTTTTCTTTCATCGTTTTGCAAGTTGTCAAGGCAGAGCGAGGGCGACATAGGTATACATCAAACCTTGCATCAATGGTACATCCTCTCATCTTTGTTTCCCACTTATGTTTAGCTAATTGTTTGTCAAAATATACTTGAGTCAACTAATCGATCTTTGTTTTGTTGGTTACGTGTCAGCAATGAGGGAAAACAACAAAGATAATATCTCTAAAAGACTAAAACCATGCACCAATGATTTGTCGTTTTCCAATGTTGCTTTCAAGATTATCATATTATACATGATTAACCAATTCATTTTGCAAGTCCAAGTGTGCAACGAAGAAAAGTAAATAAAAGTAAGTGCAAGTCCCACAATGCCAATCTTAGGGAATGGCACCTACCTCCCATGCATACTGCCATACCCAAGGGGGCAAATATGTAAGTGCCCAAAATTGCATACGTGAACATGGCAATGCAATGATGACCAACCAATTCAGCTCACAATCCACATGGCATGAAATACATCTGCTCTCAACATTCTCTAATTTGATGGCATTCTTTTTGTACTTCTAGGATCATTCCTAGCCTCTTTTCCACCTTTTTCAACCCCTAGTTTAGCTTCTAGGTTTCCACACCATCCTAAAACCTTTTTTCAAACCTTTAGTTATAGACTCACCCAAGCAACCTATTTTGAGCTATAGGGTCACCTAGACAACCTGTCCTGGAGAAAGAGACAACCCAAACCTTTGAAAGGGGCAACCATAGTGTGTTTGGAGGACATGTGACTTCTTCAATTTCGATCATTTTTCCACCCTTTTTGCTTTTGATTGTGAGTTGACTCAAGCTTTGACTGAAACTCTTCTTCCCCTTGTTGAATCTCCTCTCCTCTTAACTCACAACCTCCTTTTTTAATCTCTCGATCATCTTCCCCTAATTGTGAAGCTTATGCACCTATTTATACTTCCCTTTGCCATTAGCATCCAAGAGGTTGTTTCTTATATTATTGGCCATTTTATTACAAGAAGCTCTCATTCCTTTCCCTCTAGATTGTAAATCACCTTTAGAAGTATTAGGCTACCCTTGCTCTAACAACCTCCACAACATATATGTGCTCAATATAGGACATTTGAGTCTCTTCATAGCTTTTGCAAAGAAGCTTCAAAGCTTCTCATTACTTTCCATGTAATCCCTTAATTTTCCTAGATCTAGATCTTCCCTTTCTTCCTACCACCATCAAAGAGGAGCATCCTACTATTGGAGAAGAAGATACAAGAGTTGTACCATCTAAGGACATACACCACTTCAAAGAAGCTTCAAAGCTTTCAAATAGGTACCATATTTTAGCAGCTTTCATTTCTTTACAATAGTTTAAATAGTAATTAGAAAATCAAGATTGCTTGAGAATAGTTACATTTTGTTATTAATTCTCGGATAAGAGTGGAACTCTTTGTTGCTTTCTTAGATTAACTTGTTTCCTAGATTAGATTAAGATAACGTTAGATTTAATTTAGCTCTCATTTTTTTAAAGCCCTTGATTCCAACACAAGGCATTTAAGTAGAAAACCCTCAATTTCAACACGAGGTAACTCAACTCAAAGCAAGACAAAAACTCGAGATAAAACATAACAATCGTATCTAGAAAACTTCATTTAGCTACATCCATCAAAAATACAAATAAAAAAAATTATTTTGCAAATGGATTAATTAGATAACATTTTGCTTCTCGAAAAATCAAAAAGAATAGATTTCATTTTGCATGCACCTAGATTAGTTCATTTAAATCATTCATCACCAAATTACCAAAAAAAAAGCAACAGAAGTCCTCGGTATGTCATGTCCCCTTCTTGAGGTTGTAGACTTTTTTGACATTTTGGGGCCCAATTATTACTTTATTTGGGTGATTTAAGTGTTGCTTTGTGAGGCCATCTAAAAGAGACTATATGGCCTATGTTAGTTTTTAGATCAGAAATGTAAACAAGCAAAAGATACAACACATAAGACTATGAACACAGTGTTTACCCTAGGAAAACCCTCCTACTCGAGGGAGAAAAACCCAGCAACAATATTCTTTTATATATCAAAAGAAAACGTAAAGAAAGTTGCATACAAAATAGGCCTTACACAAGGCAAAGTCTAATTCAATGAATGGAGACACTTCTCCACAAATGATGACACTTCTCTTTGAAATGGATTTGCTGCAAAGAATGGCGAACTGCTGCTAAGAATGGCGAACTCCTGTTGCTACTAAGATGAGAATTTCTGCTAGAGGTGTGAATTGAAATGAAATGATTGATGATGCACAAATGAGAGGACTTGATCCTCCTTAAATACAAAACCAAGTGACCTCCCTTCTAGGTCGGCTTTTAGTGAGAATATAAATATTATTTAAAACATGAAGGCCGACCTGCCTTGAACAAATATATATATATATAAGGAGAAAAATATCTCCCGCAGCTACAACACTAACACTCCCTCTTAGCTAGAGATGTATTTTTCTAGATATCCATAGTCATGGAGTCTCTCTCAACACTTATTGATGCCACATGTTGTGACCTTTTCACACCTCACCCCATTCCAAAATGGGGACCCTAATTTTGCTCCGTCTGGTCTTTTGTCTTTGGTTCTTCTCTCTCTCTCTCTCTCTCTGTCTCTTTTCTATAGATGCGCGCTCAGGGCGTTCGATGCAAGCTTAAGCATAAAGTCCAATCAAATTAAAGGGGGTAGGGTTTCTGCGTAACAAGTCAATCGGTCGAGAATAAAGTAAATAGAATTGAAATTGGGCTTAGCTGTTGTTATCCCGTGATTTTCATCAGAACCGAGGTACTTATTTTTTAGTAAATTGATTCAATCGCGGTCTGTCAACAGATTTTGACATTCAGCAGTCACCACATTGAGGGCATCGGGCTATTCATATGCAAAATTTGGCGAAAACGGACAACTTACTATTTTTAGCGATTAGGCTTGGGCACAAATTCCGGGGAGTGCGGAATCGCGAGTTTTTCTTTGCATATGCGGATACATACGGGTTTTGAGACCTTGATGATATAACATGCAAAATGAAGCGACAACTTTCAAGAGTCCAGCCTTCAGAGGCTATTTTTAGGGTTTGCATGTCGGGGTTTTCTTTGCATGTCGGATGATTCTTTATGGGTTTTTCAAGACCTACGCAATGGTGTGACATGCAAAGCAGGATAGTCACTCATTTGGGAACTTGCTATTTTTAGCGGTATGTCCGTGGCCTTCCTCGGCGATTCCGAATCACGGTCGCGATTACCCGCGAAAGCGAGCAAAGCGAAGTTCATTTAATATGCATGCTGGCGAGGCGAATTAGGGTTTCAAACCCGGAGACTAAAATAGGCGTAAAAAGTCAAAATTTTGGCAGGTGTGAAACCACATGATCAAATCCCTTCGAGGCCTATCTGGCGGTGAAATTTAGCGGGACAAAGCGGAGCACTTACTATTTATAGTGAGTCGAATTTGAAGCCCCAGCTAAAAATAGTAAGAGTAGTGCATCGTCGATTAATGAAATAGCAGTCCGCGTGGTGAAGGCCTCATTAAAATTTCAAATCAATCGGAGCAATGGAGCTATCAGAAACGAGAGGTTACTATTTATAGTAAACCACCTCCGGAAACGAGCTAAAAATAGCAGGGTGACCAAAAGTGGCAGTGTTGACAGGACAACGAGGTTATGATGATGCAGTGAGCAAAATTTCAAGTCGTTCCGGGCTTCAGAAGTGCAAAATTGAGAAAGCTTACTATAAATAGCAGGGCACGTAAGCTGGCGAAAAATGAGGAAAAAGTTCTAAGTCTGGAGCTTCATCCAGTTGCTATGGCAAAATGCGCCCAGCTAGTAAGGAGGCATAAAAATTTCTAAGTGTGAGTTCATCCTTCACACAGGCCAAAATGCGCCCAAGGCACAAGAAGTCAAAGAAAAGTCAATGAGTTTTATCCTGCAGGTAGGCCAAAATGCGCCCAAGGGAAGCTCAAGAAGGTTGAAAAATTTTCTAAGTGTGGAAATCCGCCACCCCCTTCCAAATGCGCCCATCCTCCTTAGGGGGTAAAATGCCCCCAAAGGTGATAAAGTCAAAGAAGTCAACAAATATCATCCTGCTCCTATAGCAAAATGCACCCAGCTCAAGGTTGATAGCAAAAAAATTTTCTAAGGCATGAAAGATATCCTCCTCACCCCTCTAAATGCGCCTATCCTTCTCATGCATCAAAATGCGCCCAAGGAAAGAGAGGGTCAACAAGTCAAAGTTCTTTATCCTCCACCTACACAAAAATGCGCTCAAGTTAGAAGAGGGTCAACAAGTCAAAGGAATTCGTCCTCCTCAAGGGGTGAAATGCGCCCAAAACAAGCATGTGAAGACAAAAAACGGAAGCTGAAGAGTCATCCTCTTCCCTAGCTCAAATGCGCCCAAGTTAAGATGTAGAAAGTGAATGAAGGTGGTGAATAAGGTGAAAATACCTCAAGGCGTGGTCAATGTGAGGTAAATGCTAGGCGCGCTCAAGGTGGAGGATGATAGATGCTTTCCTAGGCGTGATTTTAAATTTCCCTCTTGCATGCTATAGGCGCCAAAGGTGATGGGAGTTATAAGGTGTTAGAAAAATTTCCTAAGGCGTGTGAAGTATGAAGATAAAGGCTAAGGCGTGATTTTCTTCAAGTGTGCTAGGCGCCTCAAGTAAAAAATGAAATATTTTTTTTAAAGTGTTGGAAGTAAAATGCCAAGGCGTGATTTTCTTCAAGTATGATATACGCCTAAGGTGGTGAGTGAGAGATTTCTCTAAGGCGTTGGAATATTTTCCTAAGTGTGGAGTGAAATGCAAGTGGCAAGTGAGAATAAAATGTGCAAGGCGCCTCTATGAGTAAAATTTTCTAAATGAAGTTGATAAAATCTCTACCACTGGCAAATGAAACAAAATTTTCTAAGGCAAATTCTCAGAGTGCAAAATGATTAAAATATTTTCTAAGGCAAAATATTTTCTCCTTAGAAAATACGCCTAGAACTCAGGGTGATAAATTTTCCTTTGTGGAGCCCGAGCAAGTTTTCAAAGGCAAAGTCAGAAGATGATGGCGATGCAGGATAAATCCAAAATTTCTCAAGCTAGAGCAACAGGACGATCACAGATGAAGAACGGATTTAAATTTCACAGGGAAATAATTTTCTAAGGTCCAAAATTCAAAAAAATTAAATGAACCCGTTCGTTGGGTACCCATGGATTCATCACGTTCTGAGGAAAATTTTCTTCTGGGTATCGAAGATTATCAGTGAGGAGTTGATTTTAAAGTCTTCCATGCTTCGCTTCGGCCTTCAGGGTGAGGATTTCAAATGGGCACCAGGTTGATGAATTTCTTAAGGGAAATTTGAAAATTTTCTAAGGCAAAAATGAAGAAAATGTGTTTTCAAGGTGAAATCCTCCAGCGATGAATTTGAAAAGGAACTGCCTAGTGAATTTGCTTAAATCCTTCGTGAGGATAGTTTTCTTGAGCGAGAGATGAATAAAAATCAAAGGTTTAACCGAGAGCCCAGTAAGTGAAATGAATTTCTTAGGGATCACCCGGTTGAAGTTGATATTGTCAAAGATGATACGCCCTTGAAGAGGATGGATTGAAAATCTGGCTAAGGCGTGAAGAATTTGAACGCAAAGGCGATGAACGCTTGGAAGTTTGAGCATAATAATCAGGTAAGTAGGTTGAATTTGGGTTATGAAGTGTTCTAATACCCTTCTCCTTGCTTGTTTTGCAGGAGGAACGTCGAGACCAAGTGATGATGACTTAAGGTGATGAAGCAAATACTCCACGATAAGATTTCAACCTCAGAGGAAGAAAAGTTGCGAAAAATGGCTAAGTGTTGAGACTTAGTATAACTCAAGTGACAAAGATGAAGACCCTCAAGTGGCAGAAGTCAAAGAACAACGCCAAGAAGAAGATCAAGAACAGTGTGAACGCATCTACAAACGAAATCTTCTAGAAGGATGATGGTGGACATTATGGCGCATTTATTACCCCACTCTCCTTTGTGGCGGTTTTTAGGGCAAATCTTGTTTAGGGCTGAGGTGGCACGATTCTGGCCACTCTATTGATTGTAACCCTAGCCGTCTTTTGGGACTTGGCTAGCTATATAAAGGGGGAGTCCCCCTCATTTGTAATTCATTAGAAATTAGAAGTAGAGTTTAGACGTCAGACTAGAGAGTAGAGCGAAGGTGCTTTAGTTGTAATATCTTAGCATAGTTTAGATTGAAAAGGAAGGAAAGTCTTCCTTTGGATACTTTGTAAGAAGTTGTCATGTATGTTTTCATAATAAAAAGAATTTTCAACATGGTGAATTTGTTGTGAATAGTTGTTGAGGCTTCTTCGCCCTTCCAATTCACGTAGAATCTTTAAGTAGCTTAAAGTAAAGTAGATTTCATTTCATGCAAGTACTTAGTAATTGTGGAATGTGGTGCTCGATTTGAACAAAACTTCACTTATCCATACCATCAGCGGCTGGCCGACGGCAGTCTACCTGCGGTCAATCGGAAATTCAGCAAACTTAACTTCGATTATGGTTTATATGCTGGCATGCGTCGTTGTGATGGTGTCTTCATGCTAAATCGTGATCTCAACATCTTAAGTCACTCCTCTGAAGATTGCACCAGTTCCGCGGAAGCTGTCCGAAGTGAGGCAAAACGGAGCTTGGTTGAAGCTTGTGAGAATTGATCGCCATGTCCCACACCCTAGAGTAAACTAGAACACTCTTATCCCTACACCCTTTAAATTCAGTTCATTTCCGATTAGAATTAGGAAACTCGTGCTCATTTGCCAAATCATTCAGATCACACGTAAAGCCCTTAGTTTACTGTCTGTTGTCAGCTAACGAACAATTGTGTAAGTCCCCTTGAAAATACCAGCAATATCACATCGAGCCAAACTGAGCCTATTCGCACTTAAGGAACCTTGGAGTTGAAAGTTGGATGATCTCATCTCTAATCTTAGTACGAATACTTTGTTCAAGAGGAGATAGGAGTCTGGGAGACTTGGCCCGTACAGCAATCAAAACCACGCTAACACCACAATGGCTACACCCATAGTTGGAAAACTCACCCCAACAAAAAACTCGCCAAGGGAAAAATTGGAGAGTTTTTAAAAACTCGCCAAAAACTCAAAAAAAACTCGGCAAAAAACTCGGGAAATGAAAAAATTGCTTAATTTTCATTAAAAACACATTTTTTTGCAAAATTCATTGACAAGATGAATCCAATGAATCCATAAATGAGTACAAAAGTGTTTTCTATTAATTTTGATTGACTTTAATGTAAATTAATTACAAAATCGCATTCTCATGCGGAATCCCGATGGCTAAAAGCCTGAAAGTCTGATACATGAAAACAGTAAAACTAGAACTAGAAGCAAATACTAAACAACAACTAAATACAACATGCTAGGCTTTCCTCTTCCCTAGTCTAGCAACAGCTAGGGAAGAAGGGGTGGGTCCTCTAGTCCTGCCACGTGTGCGTGGTGCTAGTGGTGGTGGCTGCGGTGCTACTGCTGCTGGCTCTGGCTTTGGCTCTAGTTGGATCTCATCCAACCCTACATCTCCGACTCCTGATGCACCCACATCCTCCATTGCCTCTCTCTCAAAGTCAAGGATTTCATCTGCGCTAAACAATGGAGGCTGCTCCTCTCGCCCTGTCCAATCACTATAAGGATCTATCTCATCTAAGTCAATAGGATCCTATGATTTTTCTTCAACTCTCTTTATGCGCAACCGAAGGTTGTATTGCACAAAGACCAAGTCATTGAGGCGCTTTTGTGTTAACTTGTTCCTCTTTTTCGTGTGAATGGACTCGAACAAGCTCCAATTGCGCTCACAATTGGATGCACTACAAGGCTGACATAGAATGCAGAGGGCAATTTTTTGTAGATTTGGGGTTTTTCCACCCCAATTTTTCCACCAAACATCTGCAAAAAAAAAAGAAAATTGAAGAGTTAGAAAACAAAGTCAAAGACTCAAAAGTCAAAAGTCAAAACACATTTTATCAAATTCTAAGATGCATGTGAAATAAACTTAAAATTTAAAGACTCTGAATTTTATACCTGGTGGCAAAGTGGTTCTTCCTCTAACAGCCAACTCTGAAGAAAAGAGATTACCAGTTGCCTCCCTATATATATCCATCTCCCTGACGATGAGGTCTCTCACTGCAACCTCAGGTTCCATCCTCTGAATGCATGTTGTGAGCCCCTCCATAACCTCTCCATTAGGATCAGAGAAGCTCTCTGAGAAGAGAAAAGAAGGGTTGAGGAAGTACCCTGCTGCATGGATGGGTTGGTGGAGTTGATTGTTCCACCTCTTATCAACAATCTCCCATATGGGATCAAATTTGAGGCTGTCCCTCTTGTAATAACTTTTGATGGCCTCCTTGGCCCTATCCATGGCCTCATAAATGTATCCCATTGGGTTTTCATCCCCATCTACCAAGCGGAGGACTCTAACCAAGGGCTCCGACACCTAGATTAAAAATACAAAAAGATCAAAGTTAGAAATTTATAATGAAAGGCTTAAAGATAAATTAAAAAATATATATTTATATTCAACTTGAGATTAAAATTAAAATCAAAGTTTTGAAGTTACCCTCACGATCTCTGTAGCTTTTTGTGCAAACAAGGGGTCGAAGACTATTGCAGAAATTCTATCTCCTTCGGCCTTCTTTGAATATGAGGAGTCATTCCATGCTTGACTCACTAACATTTGTTTTAGAGAGCCCAAAGAATCCAAAATGCTTTGCAACGTTAGGAAAATTGTTGCAAACCTTGTGGCACCCGATCTCACCAACTCCTTCCCTGGCGTATGCTCTCTCATCAAACTAAGAACCCAAGGGTGATTGTAGATATATTTTGTGATGCTCCTTGCATCATCTACAATCGGTGCCACCCAAACAAGTTTGCCTATGTCCTCCAAAAGAAGGTCAAGGCAATGAGCCGCACAAGGTGACCAAAAGAGTGATGGATGTCTACTCTCAAGCATCCTTCTAGCTGCCACATACGCTGCTGCATTATCTGTGATGACTTGCACCACATTAGCAATCCCCACCTCCATCACAACTTTATCCAACAACGTACACAATGTATCTGCAGTTTTTATCCTGTTGGAAGCATCCACCGACTTCCAAAACACAACTTCACCTTTGGAAGCAAGCAAAAAATTAAGGATGGTGCGGTTTCTCCCATCTGTCCACCCATCAGAAAGAATTGAGCAGCCAAATTTCTTCCATTTAGTTTTTTGCTCTTCCACCACATACATTGCCCTTTCAGTTGCATTTGTGAGCAACCTGCAAGGACAAAGTAAAATAATTAAATAAGTACAAAATTGTAAGTTTTAAACAAAAAATAGCTTGAATTCAACATAAATAATAAATTAATTTAAATTTTAAATTAAAGAACATAAAATTTAAGTTGACTTGTCACTTACCTCCCACTCAAATCTTTGCGAGAAGGTGGCTTGTTGCCTTTTCCCGCAACTGTCAATGAAGTGACCATATTGTGCCAATAGGGACTACTCGCCACATTGAATGGTATGTTATTGAAATACCAAAAATCAGCACATGCCATGTTGGCATGTTCATGCACCTCCTTGTTCCACCCTGTAGCCTCCAATGATACTTGTGCTCCTGGTGTGTTTCTTGGCACAAAAAAACTCTGTAGGTTGCATGAAGATGAAGGTGGTGGTGGCATTGGCACTCTAGTCGAACTAGAGGAAAAGGGGGGCCTAGAGGATGGTGTGGCTATGGCGGCTGTGCCATGAGTGCGAATCTGTGGACCATGAAGAGAGCCCACAATGCTAATAATATCTGCATCCTCATCTGACTCTATCTCCATGTGCTCGACCCCGTGCTCCTGAGTCCCATGGGCATGCGCATGTCCACTGGCTATGGATGCTACTATGGCTTTTTTAGCCCTCTCCCTTTGCATTTTTTTTCCCTCAACAAGTGAAAGTAGGGCAAGCATCTCTCTTCTAATCTCTTCTTTGGGCTGCCCACAAACCTTGGAATCATGCTGAGGAATGCCTGCTAGATGGTATTTGAGGCGATTTATGCCTCCATGATATGTATTTTTGCATTCACCGCAAACAACTGTTCCAGGCACTGGCCCTCTGACACCATATTTCCATGTAGGGTCTCTAGCCCCTGCTGGACGAGTGCCTGGAACCCATGCTGATGGTGTGCGAGGGGTGGAACTTGATGGGGCGGGGGTGGAACCTGATGCTGAGCATGAACCAGAGCCAGAAGCCATTATAGTGTGTAATCACTGTAATGTGTATTCACTGATCAATGATCAATCTACACATTCAAAAATATGTACAACATATTAGTTTTTAATACAAAAAAAATTTAAAAAACAACCTAAAATCATTAAAACTTCAAAAATCTAGAGCTAAATTTGATTTAAATTGATACAAATGTGTTTAAATGAATTATCAATTAACATTATTAACTAATCTTATCATTCTACACAAAAAATGAACCTAGGTCTGAAAATTTCGAAAAATAGTGAAAAAAATGAAAAAAATCAGCAAAAATCAACAAAAGATTGTGATGAATCTTGTTTTTTGGATTCTAAATGCAAAATAATTGTTTCTTTGTGCTCTATCATGTCTTTTTTTCAATTTGGAATGAGTATTTTGCAAGAAGAATGAAAGAAAATAATTAATCAAAAACGAAAAACAAAAACAAAAGCCCTACCTGTGAATCGAATTTCCCTTCAAAATCCACACAAAATGGCATTTGAATCCGCTCTCCTCGATGGAAAATCGTTGGAAATGATATCTCCTTGCTTGGGGGGGGTTTTTAGCTCCTCACACAAAGTATCAAGTGATTTTGAAATGAAATGAACTTATTAAAAGACGTCTTCAGCCTTTATTCCTTTATCGTGATTTCACGAAGTTTTGCTTAGCATTGCACACCAAAATCAAGGAAGTTTTTTCAAAAAACTCAAAAACTCTCGCTGGTGTTTCATGAGTTAACTTTCAAAAATCCTGCTTTTAAAAAAAACTTTATGAAGTTTTTAAGACTCCTCAAGCAGTTCTCCTCGTGGAGGCCAACTATACACCCATTCTGGTGGAAAAACCACATCTCGCCTCCCCGGTGAGATGTCCAAGAGCTTATCACTACCTCTAATGGATTGGTCATGGAGTCTCAACATGATCTTACAATGGCTACGTGTGTGTGTGGTTGTTAGCCATTCCGCCCGTGAGATGTACAAGGTTCACGGAAAGTCTCTGAACGTGATGTCGCCGCGATTCCTCACATGACGCCCACAATGGCTACTCCCATGTGTGGAAACAAACACATCTCGCCCCAGATGTACAAGGTTCATCACGCAGCTCTCAGTGATGTCGCCATGGAGTCTCTCAATACGTGACGTCCACAATGCTGGCTACCCATGGAAAGAAGTCGTATCTCAATCTCGTAGATGTATCACGAGTCTCTCAACGTGATGTTGTCATGGAGTCTCTCAACATGTGGACAAGTCTCATCTCATCCCTCTGAGATGAACAACAAGGGTTACACCTCATATTTCTATCTCGTAGAAATATACACTGCCAAGGGCTTTCACCCCTCATATTTCCTCATTCCCTGCAGGAAATGCTACACTACAAGGATTTCACCTCTCATATTTCTCCGCCTCGCAGAAAGTCATACATTACAAGGCTTTTCACTACCGTCCCTGAGAAATATACATTACAACAAATCTTCATGATGATGCGACTCCCTCTGAAGCTTCAAGTACCCACATCAACCTTCTGACCTCCTCATCCAAGATTGCCTCTGATGGTTTGTTAGACTCCCTCTGAATGTTATTTCCTCCTCTTCAAAGAAACTGATCACAATGACAATTTGTATAGGTTCTCCTGACGAGTGCCAATCACACAAGCTAAATTTATGCTGGAGTTCTTCGACCATGCAAGAACCTTTCCTTCAAAGAAGTCAACCTTGTACCCTTTGTCCTCCAAGGCTGAAATGGAGACAAGGTTCCTTTTGATCCCAGGTACGAACAATACATCACTCAAATGAAGAGGGATACCTAAATCTAGCTGGAAGGAAGTGGTCCCAGCTCCTTTTACGGCATAGCTAGCATCATCTCCAATTATCACTTGTAAGTTAGACTCTTTCTCTACTAAGTCTGTAAGATGCTCTTTGTAGCCTGTGATGTGACATGAAGCACCACTATCTATCAATCAAGTATCACTGTCAGATTGTACATTACTTGAAAGAGCGGAGATGAATAGGAAACCTTCTTAATCAACTTTAGAACTTGGCTCCTTCAGAGATGTCTCTAAGTCAATTTCCACAATAGAAACATGTTGTGTAGACTTTAATTTGCAATCTCGAGCAAAGTGACCTTACTTGTCACACCTATAACATTGAATGTGAGAGAGATCCTTCTTCTTCTTCGGTTCTGGGGTAGAATCTGATTCTCTATCTCTATTC
Organism: Sequoia sempervirens; assembly: GCA_007258455.2. Lineage (NCBI taxonomy): Eukaryota > Viridiplantae > Streptophyta > Pinopsida > Cupressales > Cupressaceae > Sequoia > Sequoia sempervirens. Next base: position 35,564 of record VDFB02271142.1, on the reverse strand, counting down.
TTCCTTCTTCCTTTGCCTCTTTCTCTAGAAGTATGTGTAGCAAGAACTTGATTTTCTACATCATGATAGTTTCGCCCAATTCCTCTTGCTGCCAATCTTGTTTCTTCTTGAATATAGTCAGCTCGAAGACGATCAAACTTGGGCAATTTGGATCTCCCACTGATGCTCTGAATAAAGGGTTCCCAAGATTGAGGAAGACCATTTAGTGCCAACATGACAAGATCTTGGTCTGCAATTATATCCCCAATAGCGCTCAATTGATCTCTCAAATCAGAAACCTTCATAAAGAATGAGATGACTGAATCTTCTTTAGCCATTTTTGCATCATGAAGTTGTTGTCTCAAAGCAAGGGCTCTATTGGTATTGTTGATCTCATACAATCCTTTTAGAGTATCAAACATTTCTTTAGTTGTCTTCATCTTGCAGATGATCAGTACTAGGTGATCCATTACAGAGTCTATCACGATCTTTCTAGCCTTCGTGCCATTTTTCTTCCACTGGATTTTCTCTGTGTCTTCAGACGGCTCAGGCATGCCATTTTCTACAAATTCAAGAAGATCATTCTCCTCTAATGCAATGAGTACTCTGGGTTTCCAAGAGTTGAAGGTTGATGCTCCTTCAAGCCTATCTTCTACCTTGACACCATTCACCATCTTCTTTTTCTGCACAAATTCACCTTCAAAGATCTGCCCATGTCTGTAATAATTTGCAACCTTAGATTTGCAATACTTGCCTTCAAGATCTGCCCTAGATGAAGAGTTGTCTTGATTACTTAAACAAATCTGATCAGATCTTTTCTTAGACCCGCTCTGATACCATGTTAGTTTTTAGATTAGAAATGTAAACAAGCAAAAGATACAACACATAAGACTATGAACACAGTGTTTACCCTAGGAAAACCCTCCTACTCAAGGGAGAAAAACCCAGCAACAATATTCTCTTATATATCAGAAGAAAAAGTGCAGAAAGCTGCATACAAATCAGGCCTTACACAATGCTGAGTCTAATTCAATGAGTGGAGACACTTCTCCACAAATGATGACACTTCTCTTTGAAATGGATCTGCTGCAAAGAACGGTGAACCTGCTGCTAAGAATGGCGAACTCCTGCTGCTGCTAAGATGCGAATTTCTGCTAGAAGTGCGAATTGAAATGAATTGATTGATGATGCACAAATGAGAGGACTTGATCCTCCTTAAATACAAAACCAAGCGACCTCCCTTCTAGGTCGGCTTTTAGAGAGAATATAAATATTATTTAAAACATGAAGGCCAACCTGCCTTGAACAAAAATATATATATATGAGAAAAATATCTCCCACAGCTACAACACTAACATATGCATTTTATTTGTGGAGGGAAAAAAAATTATTAAGGGCCCAAATTTGTAGCGCCTATAAAGGAAAAAGATAGCACCTTCCTTTAATTATCCATTGTTATTATTTTGCAAATTCAAATTTTCAAATTTGAAACAATCAAGGACAAAAACCCTTGTTTGGTGAATTTCAAGGATGAAAACCTTTTTGAATTCAAATTTTGATTTAGGGACGAAAACCCTTATATTCACTTGTGGCGATTCTAGTCCAGGATTCCATTTGTGCTTTATTATTGCAAGTCTTTTGGCTTATCTTGGCAAACAAACTGTGTCCTACATCAGCAAATCAGCATTTTGGTGGAATTTTGGAAAAATATCAGCATAAGCTTCAAAGATTTCCATCTCATTTTGGCTGCACTTCATGCATTTAGTGTGGCACCTAGTTTTACATCATTATCAGTCCTCCAACTCCAGCCATACAGCCTCCAAGCTGCTGCCATACTGATGTGCCTAGGTTTTTCAGGCTGTTCTGGCCCTTATCAGCATCATAGAGCAATTTATTATTGATTTACTCCAGTTTCTAATCATGTACATCATCTTGCAACATTTTGGCAACAGTTGGCAATATTGCCACAATTTTTGGAACCATCGTACAAGCTGTACAACCACTTGTAAGTCAGCTGAATATTCTTAATTAATTGCCACTGTTTTGTGCCTCAGATTGCTGATTATAATTTGCTTGAATTAATTTATCAAATTTGTCATTGAAGTGGAATATCTAGTTCGCAGCTTGTTTAAGTTTCCTAATTGCTGATTTAACATTTGTTGCTGCTAACAATCAATTAATTCACTGCTAAAATCAGATTTGATATTGTCTTTTGATTGAAATTCCTAGGGTTTATAATCTCTAATTATTTGAGGATTGTCAAAGATGAATTTGCCATCAAGAGTTGATTATTTCCGTCGCCCAAACCTGATTATTCATTTAATGTTTAAGGCAGATCTGAAACCCATATTTCTTGGGATTTATTTGTCAATTATTGTTAGTGGATGTTAGGTTAAGTTCTGAAAATTAATCTACTGATTTTCCTTTTAGCAGAGGGTTTATTTATTGAATTTTGTTTTCCTTTGTCTATATCCATAAAATACAAAAAAAAATTGTTTGTTTTCCTAGGGTTCTCGATTAGGGGACATTACACGGTAGCATCAGGAGACACCCAACAAATATTGATCAATTCAAAATGCTTCAAAGCAAACTCATCAATCAATCAAAACCAAACAAAAGCATTAGAACAACTCTTGATTTTCCTTTTCCTCACTTGGCATCTCAAGCAAGATGCATCCTAGAATCAAAGAAGATTGGATTAAGGCTGTATTAAGTGAAATTTAAGAAAACCAACTAATTTAAGAAACACATACTGAAGAGCAAACCCAAGAACAAGCGGAAATCTTAAGGGAAATCCAGCAAGCTTATGAATGAAAATGTGTGAAGGAAGAGTTCCATGCAAGAGAATTCAAGCTCTCAGAAGAATTAATAGAATTAGAGGAGTGAAGGTTCAACACCTTCCATCTATTTGCAACAAACGAACTAAACAAACTTAGAGCCAATGGTGCACCTAACCACATTAGAAACACAACTACTACTCCTCTTCAACAATTCACAAAACAACATCCAACAACTCCAATAGTTCCAACTCCCACTCCACACTTAATTTTCCTAGTGGGATAATTTATTTTCCCTTATTCATAGGCTTTTCCTACACTTTTATTAAGCTTGCTTAGGATAATAAAGTTAGTTTATTACTTTTGGTGGCATCCTCCACTTTTGGTGGTTGATTCCTATTGGTTGGATTTGCCACCTACATCCTCTCCATAGTTCTATATAAACTCACTACCTAGCTTGTATTTCATATTCTTGCATACTCTTGCATCTCGGAAGCTCTTAATGCAATTTTGTCATCCTGGCATTGCATAATCTCTTGGAGTTTTGGTTTTTATTATTTATGTTTTTCCCGTTTATATAACTTTGATTTTCATTTTTCTCTTAAACAGTTCCTTGGATTATTCTATCTATTTTAAATTTCTAACATGGTACCAGAGCTTTTGTTTTGAGAAATCCAAGTTCATAGATTTCTAATTGAGAAGTTGAGATTTGCATGTAAAAATCTTGTAAATTCCCGTATGCTCTTCTCTTGCATTTTGAACGATGTGGAGAATCAAAAAGGGTTTGCAAAGATTTAATTACCTCTTTATATTGCATATGTGTTTTGTGAGATCCGGGTGATTGCAACATCTCTAGTTATACTAGCGGCATTTTTTATTGTTCCAACATATTTAGAAGGCTTGAGAAAGTCAAGATTGGCTTTTGTTTCATCCAAATTGGAGATCATTTGAAATAATTGCAAACAAGGGTTTAAAGCTCAAATCTAATGAATAGGTTTTTATTGAAGCATTTTTGGCCAAAAAGAACCTTGCCATTGAATTCAGGAGGCCGAGGAGACGAATTTTGACATAAAATTCACCTATATTCCATGTCGGGATTCACCGAGGCAAAAACAAAATTGCTGAGGGTTGTACGGCCCCTCAACGCTGCAATACGGCTCAGAATTAAAAAAACTCTAAGTGCATTGCGCTTAGCGTTGTATATTTTAAGCACTTAGTATAGCACTTGGCACTGCCTAAGCGCTCAGCACCGTGACAAAGGGGGCTAAAAGCCCTACGGCTCTTAAGTCACCCACTAAGCAACTAAGCTACCTGTGGTTCTATAAGCCGCGCGGTGAGTAAAAAAACCACAAACAGTTAATTAAACCGCCAATTTCAACAATAACTACACAGTCAAAAGCACAAAGCCACTAGCGGTTAAACAGGTAAACCACTAGCCATCACAGCTTCGCCCAAATTGTTGCCCAGTAGCCACCAGGGCCTTCCAATATGCCAAATTGGGCCTTTTTTCAGATTTGCATAACTTTTCGCCATGATATCGAATTTTCGAAAATGAGATATTACCACAAAGTTGGAGACAAGCACTTTCTATCCATGGAGGTATTGAAAAGATTTTTTGTCAATTTTTGCCAAATATTTAGGTTGAAGCTATTTGTTGCTAATTTCTTCAACAGGCCATAACTTTCACCCCGGTGCTCCAATTTTCAAAAATGAATAGCCGTTGGAAAGGTGGTGAAAAGCACTACACATCCATAAGGCTAATTTTTCCAGATTTTGTCTCAAGTTCATTTTGTATCAGAATTTGTAATTTTGGCTATTTTGAGCCTATTGAGCATTGTATCTTGGAAAACAATTTGTAATTGCACTAAACAATAAAGCGCCAACCTTATAATATATTGGGGGGGAGGATGATTTTTGATACTAGTGAAAAGGGTAGGGGTGTATTGGTGTTCTTTTTTTTGTCTTTTACACTCATTCTTGGGGGATTATACATGCACTTTGTAATCACGAACTGAGATAAAGTTCCATTTATGGGGGGGTTACTCATCTCTCTTAAACATTATTGTCATCCTTCTGTTGTCAAGCTAACTTCAGAGAATTGTTTGTCTTGAAAACAAGGAATAAAAAATCATTGCCTTGAGCAGGATCTACTACCCTATCTCCTTCGACTCGTTCCTGAGCCAAGTGACTATGATCAAAAGAATGCATGGTTTAACAATAATGACATGGTCTATGAACTAATATGTCTTACTATTTTTAGGATACTCTACATCACATAGAGCACACTGAGTGCCTTTTCACTACTTCGACCATCATCCAACAGTTGTATGGAGACATTGAATCTTCATAAGAGAGAGATGTTTCCTTGGAGAACTATTGTGGATGATATTGAGACTTATGATGTCCCATCTTGTGTGGACACATCTTGTGTGGATGATCAATTTATTGATACTCCATCAACAATGCCTATTGCTACTTCAAATTCCAAAGATACTTTTTCGAAAACTTCTAATGATTCACTACAGCAGGATCATTTATGTCTTTTGGATTTAGTCCATTGGGACCAATTTCTACTAGACATCTCTTGTTTGTTTGTAGAGTCACTCATTTTGGATCTAGATGACACTATTGAGGACATACATCTTCTCTTTGAGGACAACTCTTTGGTCCTTGCATCTATTGCTACAAAGTTCAGTGTTGCTTATTTGAAAGCTTCCAATGACTTCTTGCAATAGGACATCCATAGTCTTTCAAATACAACTCTGTGGGATGATTTCTTGACAGGTATTTCAAACTTGTTTGTGGAATCTCACATTTCAGATTTGGAGGACACATTTGAGGGGTTATCTCTCCTCTTTGATGACAATCAATGCACAACAGTTGTCAAACCATTTTTGTCTTTGGATTGTGTTCTACATCAATCTCTAGGAGATTCTGAGTTTACATTTTCAGCAGTGTGGCCTAGAACGCCTAATTTGATTGTGACAACTTTCAGTATCGATATGGGGACACTCAAGTTCAAAGACTTCATATATCTTGCACTTTCTTCCTACATATTCCTTTCAAGAATTGGGAGATAGCTTGTATACACCTTTGGTTGTATCTCTTCCTAAGAGGAGGAACATTGTATCTCTTCTTTGGGGGAGAATTTGATATGTACATTGGTACCTAACATGGCCTCATTTTCCGGGACCCATCATTATTTACATCCTCCTAAGCTATGCTTAAGGGGGGGTTATCGGTGTAGGTTTTTATTTTCCTAGTGGGATAATTTATTTTCCTTTAGTCATAGGTTTTTCCTACACTTTTATTAAGCTTTCTTAGGATAATAAAGTGAGTTTATTATTTAATAACTAGGAAATAAGTGATGTGGTGTCCTCTTCCTTAAAGGGTGGAACACTTTCCACTTTTGATAGCATCCTTCACTTTTGGTGGTTGATTCTTATTGGTTGGATTTGCCACCTACATCCTCTCCTTAGTTCTATATAAACTCACTACCTAGCTTGTATTTCATATTCTTGCATACTTTTGCATACTCTTGCATCTTGGAAGCTCTTAATCCAATTTTGTCATCCTGACATTGCATAATCTCTCAAAATTCTGGTTTGCATTATTTATGCTTTTCCAGTTTATGTAACTTTGATTTTCTCTTAAAACATTCCTTGGGGTATTTAATATATTTCAAATTTCTAACAACTACCGCCCATTAGTTGCTCCCCAACTTCACTAGTTATTACCACGCAAGCAAGAACTTGCCCACTCACCATACCCATAGTGGCAAGTTTGATTTTACCAATCACGAGTTCTTGTTGCTTTTTTGTGGCAAATTGGGCCCCAGAATAGAGAGAGTTTCAACACGATCTACTAACAAGTTTCTTTTTTAAAGCTTTAGATCTAATGGCAGCACATTACAAAGAAGATGCTGGGCTGCCATTCCTTTGCTTTTGTTGTTTTTGTTATTCTGCCTATATATGATTGGGGGCATAGAAGCAAATATCTTTCTCAAGAATTTCTCGGCATACTAAAAGATAAAGGTATTTTCAGTTTATTGGGATATTATTGGGAAAAAAAAAAGCAAACATATTGGGAACCCAAAAAATGCAACAAAAAAAAAAGAAGTAATAAGAGAAATAACTGATGTTTTTTACATTTAAAGACATCCTAATTGCATCAAGAGTGAGAGTGAAAGTAAAGGAGAGTGTACACCATGAATTTTAAATATGAAATTTTCTGATTAATTTTGAGATGAACAATTACAGATAATTGTAATATAAATATCTTTAACAATGTTGATAAATATAACACAATGACAATGAACCCTTCATGCAAAAAAACACAACTAAGGTAATTAAGACCTGTTAATTCTACCATTCTCCTTAACTATCAAGTTCAAGAGTTTAATCTACAAACAAAATGGTACCTACAATGTGTAAATTGACAACGGTCTCCCCAGCCTCTTCAAATACGTCAAGTTTACAGCAGTGGCAAGAATCCTGCCTAGCATTTCAGGACAGCAATGCCCTGACTTATAACAATGCTTTATATGAATCATTATGGTCAGCAATATTTCTTATAATATTGCCCAGACTTTCAGGGTGTATAAGCCATTTATAAAAGTTTCAGAGAATAATGATAAAAAAAATTCAGGTCTGAGGCTTATCTAGACAATATTACCAGTGATATATTGGTGCAAATTTTGATCAATGTCATGGTCAACAATATTTTGAAAAACTCATAATATTTTCAGGATAATGTCACAAACCCTGCCCAGACAGATATATGGGGATATGTGGCAATATTTTAAAGATATCTGATTTTATGATTTGGAGTATCAACTATTGAACTAAACTGCACTTTGTTTTAAGGGGTTGGCTTTCCTTCCGTTAATAGATTTTCCTTTCTGTGCCCCCAAGTTTTCTTGCCCTGGGTTTCCATATCTAATACATCAGATCCAGTGTAAACTAGAATGGCAAATGGGTTGGAGATTTGGATGTGTATCTTTTAGAGGGCTAATTTTGTTTCTCCTTTTATATGTCTTTTGTAATTTGTCTCCTGATTAACTACCTTTGTTGGACTAGAATTACTGACCTGGGGATTTTGCAGACCTTCTGTTGTCTTAGTTGATCATGGAGAGGAAGGACATCCGCATGCCAAATGATCATATTCATGACAGGAATGGCATCTAAATGAGATGTTTTCATAATCCACCAGCTGTTCCCATTCCATTCCTCCCAGACCAAGAATAAAGTGCTTTGGAAAAGATTTTTCTAATTTCACATTAACAAGATGAGTATGAATATTGGCTAGATAAAACCAAGCACATGTGAATGCTTGCACTGAGCATGCAGAGACACCTAATTCAGTCTAGTTTACATGCAATCAGAAAAGTCTCCAATGAACTAGGCCAAATGGAAGGGAAAGATAATCACAAAGACAGTGTTATAGACAAGAGAGGAGCTAACAATGAGAGTGATTCTCATCAGATATCCCTGAGATAATTTGGGTTAATTGGGCTACATGAGTGGTTGGTTAGGGTTTGAGTTGCACCAACAGTATTAGGTTATGTATTTACTCTAATCTAGTTTTATTAAGCAATGGCTAGTGATATAAGTCTCATGCCATATCACTGACATCGCATGTTTTGCTTTATATTGTTCTATTTTCCTAAACTGAACAATCTAAAACATTTTGTTGTTTCCCAATGACCATTTTACAGTGAAATCCCACCTTATGGGTGATGCTACATCTTTCATCATTCAAATCATATTCTAGTGCATATGTTTCTGACTAGTCTACTGCATCAATTCTGGCAACAGTCAGATATTAGCAAATCTTTATAATTTATATTGCAGCACAATTTATTTGGTAATTTTAGCTATATACACTTTGACCGAAGTTTGAATTTTCTTCAATCTATGCTTTTAGCCTTAAAAAATATTTGCGTTAACCAAAGTTTGAATTTTCTTCAATCTATGATTTCACCCTTAATAAATATTTGTCTTACCTCTCATATTTTTCTCATAATGATACGTTAATTTATCAAAAACAGATTTCCTAATGATTCGTAGGGCTTTGAGTAGGTATTTGAGATCTTCATTTCTTTTCAGATTTAGGTATTTCTCTTAAAATCTGGGTGTTCCTTATTTAACTAACAGTTATTTCAGAATTGCTTCGCATAGCTAACACTAGTAGGAATCTTTAAAGATGTTCTTGCATATAATACCTCTTAAGCATAAACAACATGGCAAGCAATAATAGAACCCTTGTAGATGACATGATTATCTTGGAATTAGGACACCACAATTCAAAAAGTTCAAAAACTATTCATACAGAATCAGATAACAATATCTATAAATGAGTTGAGATACTAGAAATTTAACCTAGTAAAAAGTACAACCCTTGTAAAAACTATAGTTTAGCTGTCAAGTATTAATGAAACGTGCCATACAACTTAATATTGATACAACAACGTAAAAACAATTATATTGGCAAAGATCAACAAATATTCCTGTAAAGTCCTCAGAATATATCATGCAGAGATTCTTTTGCATATTAAATTGAATTGTATAATCTTTTTTTTTAAAGGGTGAAAAGGGCATACCCTGCACTTTTTACCCTTTGTTTTACACCACTTTGCATGGGTGTCCCCAGCACATGGTCCTAGCACATGGTTTTGATTGATTTGGCATCCCACTAACTCCAATTTCCAGTTGGCTCTCACAAACGTAACTTAACCACTGCTCAAACAGTTTCCAGTTCTCAGATTATCAATTTTTATTCCTGGATAAAATCCACAATCTTGGGAAATGACCCACATTAGTTCTGCAACATGGATTTGGCCCTTTGTTCAAAATTTAAAGTTCAACCCAAGCGCAAGCTGACTCAATTTCAACTAGCATCATGTGCTGACTCTTACACTAAAATTTTTTAATAGTGTGCCTAGGTCATGCATAAAACTTAAAAGGACATCATCCCTAAGTCATTATCCATCTATTACTTAGCATCACTTACCATTCCTTACCATTTGGAACCACTCATTTCTAGCATCATGCCTCTAAGAATCACTCTTGCCTGTCACAGCACCACTCTTCATTAGCTATTCCAATTGCATTTATCTTTGTCATCAAATTCCAACCCCCTAGTTCTTGCACTAGGTCATTGCATCGCCCTTTCACACATTGTTCAAGTATCAATTTTCACACATTTCCAAAGCCACATCATTATCATTTGCAAGTATCTAGGCTTGACCAAGGTGTCCATCAGTACCACTAGTTTTTATTGCAAGGCTAGACACGCAATGCAAATATTTGTTTGTAGGTATGGAAGGTATGCAAATATCAAGGTCGAATTCACAGTCAAATATCATTTCCATGAATCAAAGATTAGATCCATGGACACAAAGATCACTTACACAGTGCAAATGTGATCCTAGTTGGCACACAATCAGAGAACTCACAAGTAACAGTTTTTACCTGTTTATTTGTCTCAAATCTAACATCAAATTATAGGTAGCAGCCACTTATCACAATCAAAATTATCTCATTTTTATCAATATCAAGGTACGCATTTATTCTTGTTATTTCATTCTATTTTCAGACCTGATCAAGTACAGATTTCTGGGTTGGCCCCTATATCAAGGGTAATTTGATTATTATTGCACATTTGCTTTAATTCACCCTAGATATTTATGTGAGGAGCATTTCTTTTCCTTCCATTTTTTTACATAGAGTTAATGGGAAAGAGTAAAACGGGTGTACCTCAAAGTAAGAATTGTAAAAGGATGCTCCAAATCCAGCACACCATGACATTCCAAATTCTGCCTCATTGTGGCCATCTACAAAAGCATGGGATCAAGAATTAAATATAAAGGCATTCCTAATGGCTTGACAGCAATAATAATGGCAATAAAATAAATACAAATTGGTTCTCTTGAAGATAAATGTAACTTTTCTTTTAGCAAATAAAATAAAAAATTCAAATATGCAATAGTACTTTACAACAATGTAAATCTTACTCGTCCTTGATCAAATGAATCAAGTAGATAATTTGGATAAATTCTTATTCCAACATTAATGGTAGGAAATGATAAGCTACATCCTGTAAAAGTCTTTGAAGCCAACACCACTAGGGAGGGTATTATAATTATCAGCAAACTTTGAACAGAAGCATAATCCATATGGCAAGCAATTCTGAATAATGCATAAGGCCCTCGCATGGAAAGTGCTCACTTTGTAGCTCCTATCAGTATATAATGAATTTATTAAGTCCGTAAAGCCTTTGTTACCATAGTGACCCTAATCAACAGGTAAGGATAGATTGCTAAAGTCACAAGGTTGCTCCGTGCCCATTACCAAGATTTGAAATAAGAAAAAATTCTTTATAGGAAAGTAAAGCTTCCAGCTCATTATTTGGAAGAACCAAGTGTACACAATTTTGTTTAGATATATTTGGATGAATTCCTACTCAAACATTAAGAGTGAACAATGAAAAGATACATTGTGCAATAGTTCTGGAAGCCAGAATCACTAGGGAATGTATCATGATCATCATCAAACCTTGTACAAGCATAAAGCCCCTATATTCACTGCTACTTCATAGTTGTCACTTGTCAGTGCCTCTCTTATGGGAAACGCCTCACTTTCTAGCTCCACTGTTTTCATTATCCTTCTATGGGGGATAATGAATTTCTCAAGTGCTTAGTGCTTAGTGCTGCAAATTTAACAGTTAATAGGCTGGGATTTAAGACTTGGAATTTTTTATCATTAGTGAAGACTTAATGTATTTGCAAATAATGAGTTAAAGTTTTAATCATAAGAAGGTACCTTCAAGAGGTGTCCTTTTCTTGATGGAAATGCTTGGTCGAATTAGACCTTTCTGTCATTTGATCATCAAGTTTTACACAATCATATAAAGTTATATTTCTTCAGCATATATGCCGTGTGATTCTGTCAATTGGTTACTATATATGCACATGTGATTCCTGAAATACTATGCATATATAAATCAATATTGTTGTTCATTTGGCAGTTCAAGCCTTTAATGAATTTACATTGGTCAACCCAATGTCACAATTGAGATAGGTAGTGTACGTACCAGAGGGATTAGAAAATCAAATTGAGAGGACACCATTTAGTAAGAGAAGATCTAAAAGTGATAAACAGAAAAAAGTGCTGAGTGTGTGCAAATCAGTTTGTGGAGTAAAAATCATCAATTAGATACTGATGTCAGTCAAATACAAATCTGTCCAGTAGAAGAATATCTAATTTCTAAAAGAACGGCTATCAGTTGAAGTACAAGGTCCATTCAAAGGGTATGTGATAGTAGCTACCATCCAAGATTTGGAGCCACTTGTCAAGGTTCAAAAAGAGGGGCAAAACAAGGTTGAATAGAATTTCAAGATTCAAAAAGACAGGATGGAACCAAAACACTCTTTGGTCCCAAAACCATGAAGATTCAATTGAATTGAGGCAGTGGATCCACTCACTAATTGTCTAACTTCAAACAATGTGTACCCTTATACCCTTATTTGATTCAATTCAACCTAGATCTTAATCTTTGCTCCTTGAACCACATAAAATTAATATGCCCTATAATGATGGTTCATAGAAACCAATTCATCCTCCAAAATGGAAGAGAAAAAATCATTTTGGAATCTTTCTTCCAGCCAAACAATATTTTCTTGCAATTTCTCAAAGGTTTTTTTTCTAATAAGAGTCTTGGTTCTACCAAAGGTTCATATAAATGTTGAAGCAGCTTGGCCTATCCCTAGAAATAAAGTGTAAAAATTGCACCAATATCAAGATACAAAGAGCCTTTGAGTTGTATGCTTGATCTAGAACAACAACTGTTGGATGGTCGAAAAAGGACAGTGATGAAGACGAGTCTGGACTGCCAATGGTAACAGAAAATGTTTAAAAAGATGATGCAAAAACATAAAACCAAGAAGAGATGAAGTAGAAAATTCAGGAATATGAAGTTTGAAATGCCATACAAAGGGGCGTCTTAAGGATATATATTAAATATTATGTAAAAAAAAATATTAATATATTTTTAAGGAACGTGATATCATGTATTGCATATTTAACTTAAAAACAAAACCAAAAGACAATACATAGTGTATGCTGGCACAAGAAATACCTACCGACAGAATATAGAAACACAAGAAATCAAAGGTCACCCACCAACAGCACTAAGAATGCTTCAAGAAATCCTATAGCAGGACCACAATCAGTATACAATGTGGAAAATGTAAAAATAGGGACGTTTTGCAAGAGAATGACCTTATAGTGCACAGACTTTGTGAAATATGTGTAGAGAATGTGGAGCAATAATAACTGATCACAAGATTGGCCTAGGAAGAGATTCGGACAGCTTGAAGGAGATATTTGTGTTCTATTGGGCTGCCACATAATGAATTAATCATCTCATTCTCAATTCAATTAATTTGATTATTTGATACTCCTGCTGCTTCTTGAAGAGCATCTTCTGTTGTGCCTCTTGTACATTCTCAGAGGCTTTGTGATGACATGAAGGCATTTACATTTACAATAGGCTATCTATGCTTTCATAACCTTTGAAAGGATTCTAGAGCTCCTTCTTTGATGTATCAACATGAAAGAACCTTTCGACATGATCACACATAAGGAAAAGTTTTTTTAAGTATCTATGACCTAAGCACAATGTCAGAAATTCATGGTGTCTATGACATTCTATTCTGCTAAAACCTCATAAAAAAATCCATTTACTGTTTCGAGCACTAAAACTCTGATTGGAGTGACTTTGATGGGTTCACTGGCCTGTTGTGTATCCAATTTTCCATCTTGATAGCTTATATTTATAATTTGTTGGTGTTTCAATTAGCACCTCTGGAGTGCTTATTGGGAACGGTCAGCTATTGCAAGTGTGTAGTAACTGCTTCAAATTAGGCAGGGAAGTTCCCTCTTGTTGCTGATGTTTGTGTAAAAAGTAAAGTAAACTACTGTTCCTATCTTTTTACTCAGTGGCAGGACACAAGGGTGCATAAACACAATGCGTTGCAGCTAAGGTTTTCTCTAGTTTCTGCAGATCTTAACTACAACTAAGCTAACTTTTAATCTATCCTATCTCCTCTAGATAAACAAAGCAAGAGAATATAGGAGCTGGAATGTGATGGTTCGATCACTTAGACGAACTAGTCTCCCAGAATGCATCCAAAGGCTCTAAACTCCCAGATTTACACTGAAATAGAATCCACACAAGTAATCTTCAGACCGTAGGCTAGATCTCAGGATTCCCAAGGAGGTACCAAGACCTTTCCAAGGTGTAGGCTGAAAGGTAGTCTACTAGAAACAACAAAGAACGATAATCTAACCTTCTAAATTCCCAAGGAGAGACAATGCTCCTTCTAAGGTGTAGATCAAAAAACAGATTATTGAGAACAACATACAATGATAAATTTCGAGATTTTTAGATCAAAGGCAAGTTAGCTCTCCTGATTTATTATCTCAATCTTCCACCAAAGGTTACACATTGGGACAGCAACTTGCGTCAAAGAGACAATCACACACGAAGCTATCAAACCAAGAACACATGAACAATGATTGAATAAACCTATCTAAATAGAGAGAACACAAGTTGTACTTGGTGTTTAACTATAACAAATACAATTCAAGAACATATACTAAGCGAGCAAATGAAGGCTTTTTAGCTCAGCGTTTTGCTGCCGTGGAGTAAAGTTATTTAAAGTCTCCTTGAGTTAACATTGAGTTCTTGCCAATCAATCAGCAAGATTTATTCCTATGTCTAAAAGTAGGTGACGTAGAAGTTAACTGGAAATCTACTTCAGTTAACTGAAACTAAACTAAAAGATAACTCCAAATACAAAAGTGTCTCCAAAATAGACATCCACGATTAGTGGAGATAGATATCCATAATTAGTGGAAGACCAAAATAGACATCCATAATTAGTGGAAATAAACATGCATGATCAGTGGGACAGTGAGTTAACTTGGAAAGAAGCATCAAGTTTAACTCTCGTTTGTCATAAATGCTATTTTGGAGAGTAGGATGTCCTAACTGGGTGTTTTACACCTCTTCACCTCTAGTCAACAACTCCTCTAGCCAGTCGTTCACTTCTTCTGCCTCTGGACAATTAATGCTTCGCAGGATGATGACGTGTCTCTGCAGCATCTCTTCGCCACTCGCAATTTGTTGTTGGTACTCGATACTCTTTGCAGCTGCGTCATCTAGCCTTGTTGATATGAAGTGTGGAAGGTAGTGTGGTAGTAACTGGTGGCGGCTCTATGTTTGAAATGACTACCTTCCCCATTTTCACTATCCATTGAATGGTGATGTCATTTACGCCTTCCAAGGCGTCAAATTTGTCTGTGGGCTTCACTTCATGCATGTCCGTGTTGAGTGTTTTCAAAAAGTCGTGAAGTAGGACCATTTTGGTCTTGATTTCAACTTGAGAGTATTGTTTTCTAAAAAACTCAACTGTTGACTATAAACACGAATATGTCCAAACAAGTTTTTTTGCAAGTGCTAAAAATACCCTATCAAGGGGTAATTTTTATGAAAAAATCTAAGATGTGGGTTTTACTTAGAATAATTTTCTAAATGGACCCAGAATGTCAAAAATCCCAAAAAATCATTTTTCCTCATACATGCAAGAGCCCTTTGGGGTAGAGGTTTTAGAGGTAGCAAAGGCTTATTTTTCTCGAAAATATCTGACACATGGGTATTGTTGGCGTTTAAAAGTTGAACAAACCCAATTTGTCTAATTTTTGAAATTGTGACTTTTTTTGAAAACCCTAAAAAATAGTAGCAGGGCAACTTTTTCTAGTAAAATCTAGCACGTGGGTTTTGCTGAATATGCCATGTTGATCATACCCAAAAGACCAAATATGCAAAAAACCTCCATTTACTTGGACATGCAAGAAGATCTAAGACAAGAATAGAAGAAAAAGAGAGGACGAAGTTTGGAAGTTATAAAATGCCTCTCTGATCCTTTAAGAAAATCATGCCTAGAGATGCAACCTCTGATAAATTGTCCCTTTGTGCAACTAATCTTCAAAAATATGAAGAGCAATGAAAACCCCTTTGTCAAATCTTCAAAAAGGCAAAGAGGAAAAATGCTTGTTCTTGAGCTTCAACCTGCAAAGAGAAATAATGAATAATGAAGCCTAGACTTGATACATAGTGTTTGATGTTGAATCAATCAAGTTTAGGCACCAACACACAATTCAAGTTTCAATCTGCCTGATCAGGAGTTCACTGGAGCAAATTCCACCAATTTGGGAGCATTTTAGACATGAAGAAACACGAAGGAGATGAAAGTGGTAAGGTCGTCAAGGTAGACGACAATCAGTTTATCCCTTAAGTCCCCAAACGCCAAATCCATGGCTCTTTGGAAAGTAGCACCAGCGTTAATGAGGCCAAAGGGAATCCTCTTATAAGCAAATGTACCCCATGGGGTAGTGAACGTTGTTTTGATTTGATCCTCCTTAGCCACCACAATCTAGTTGTATCTAGAAAATCCATCAAGTAATGACCATTTTCGACCCGGTTACTGTCTGCAATGTGTGTTCCATGATTGGTAAAGGATAATTATCCTTTAGGGACGACTGGTTCAGGTTCCTGAAATCTACGCAGATTTGGATCTCTTCATTCTTCTTGCACACAAGAACGATGTTATGCACCCAAGTGGAATGATGGATTGGAAAACTGATCTTTGCGTCCACCATCTTCTGCACCTCCGCGTAGATCGTATCTCAAACACGCAAGTTGTAGTGTCTCTGCTTCTGTTTGAAGGGCTTGATATCTGACTTGAATAAAATTGTATGAGACAATTCCTTCAGCGTGAAGACTTTCAAATCTTCATAGGTCCAAGCAAAGACATCTCGATACTGTCTGAACAAGGAGATGAAGTTGTCACTTTCCTCTACAGTGCAACACTTTCCCAAGTTAACAAGTTGGGGCTTGTCTTCGGTACCAATGTTGACTTGACAGTAATCGGCGGATGTCTTGTTGGTCGAAATTCTTTGATCTTGTACATTCCTGTCATGCCTATCAAATATGTCTTCCAAGGATACTAGACCCCTAGGGATATCATTGCCTCTTAATTGGCTGATGCCCGATTCCGTTGCTTCGAAATCTTCTGCTATGGATTCTTTGAAAGGAGAAGCACTACCTTCAAAGAATAACTCTTGATAGTTGTCCCCCATGCAGAGGAACTCTTTGATGTCATCATCGTCATCAAAGATCTGCCAGTTGCCGCAGTTGTCGGGGACAACCGACCTGTAGACAAGCTCAATGGCGAAGGCATTCATGAAGAGAGTTGTGATGAGCCCAACTGGCTCCAATCAAACCCCTGTAGTATTTATTAAATCTTCTTGTGTTTTTTAGTTTTTTAAAGAAGGTTTCTAGACAGAAGAGAAGGGGCGCCGAGCATATAATGCATATAAAATTGCAATACAATAATATTTTGAGTAATAGATGTAATAGATGTTATTTTGCAGTACAAACAATGAGATTGCAAATGAATTACATACCCGAAATGCTCCAGAATAATTAAATAAAGAATTACAGAGCCTGGCAGGCAAGAAATGCTAAATCTGACAAATAGCCACACCAGAAGCCTAAATTGGTCATTTTCCCAAGCAGAAACTGGATCAAACATCTACAGAAGGTAAAGCAAAGAAGAGGCAAATCTGAAAGCCCCCAGAAGCTAGGCGCTTTGGAAGTTACTACACACGCATTGACCAGAGAAGCACATTTTTCCCAAGAGAAAGGTACAGTTGTTGCAAGGAAGAGTACGGCCAATGTATGTAGCTCACTGAAGCTGAGGAAAGACGTCTAGATGATCAAACCCCCTCCAATTATTGTAAGATCTGAAATAACAACCAAATAAACTCTGATAAAGCTCAGTAGAACCTATGAATGAATCCCTCACAAATGCACTAATTCGACTGGTCTCTCACAATCTCAAAAATGCTCAACACTGAAGAGAATCTCGTTCTCCAATGGCAGAAATGCTCAAACCCTTGTCTCAGAGAATAGCACAGAGAAATAACAATGGAAAAGTACAATAATCATGAATGAGTTTGATTTGCAAAAAAATGCCTTATATCCTCAAAAGGCATGAGTTTCAAGAAAGTACGGCTTGGCTTCCAAATAAAATACATTAAAATGTATTTTAATAACTTTTCAATAGTTAGCAATTAGATAATTGCTTTTCCCAAGTTGAGCGCACTTTATACTTAAGTGATTTAATTTTAAATCACTTTATGATATATTTAAGTGACAATATTTATAAAGTCAATTTGACTTTATAATAAAGCGTTAAGTTAATTAATTAACTTAAATCACTTAAATATCCATAACTCCCTCCAACCTCCATATATTTTCGTGTCGTCAGAAGTTGGCGAACACTGAACACCAAATGCTTGTGTCGAATCCCACACTGAAGCTGAAGGGGGTGAGAATGACAACTCACCAAAAATAGCCACTGACCCTCTAACCAGATCTTGTTAGCCTACGAGGGTCCAAGATATAAGCTAACTCACAAGCTCCTGAGAACTGACTAGAGCGCAGACATCACAGTCCACCCTCCCCGAATTTGCTTGTCCGCAAGCAAACTCAAAGTCAGATGCTGTAGAATATTGTCACCTTCCCAAGTAGCATCCTCTGTCGGTAGATCTCTCCACTTTACCAGATATTCCCTGATAACCCGCCTCCAAAGATGTCGCTCTCTGGAATCCAGAATGGCCTCAAGTATCAAAATCAGCTTCCCCTCATCATCCAGGGGTGGTAAATCTGTAGATGGAGTCACCTGCTGTCCCAACGCCTTTTTGAGGTTCAACACATGGAACACGTTGTGAACCTTACTGTCCACCGATAGATCTAACTCATAAGCCACTTCACCGACACGTCTGACAACCCTGAATGGTCCATAGTATCGTGGCTTGAGTTTCTTGGCGCCCTTCTTACGAAGGGTGGACTTCCTATAAGTTTGTAGCATCAGATACACCAAATCATCAATCTCGAAAGATCGATCCACTCGCCGCTGATTAACATGTTGCTTTTGCTGATTTTGAGCCTTCTGAATGTTCTCTCTGAGTGCTCTCATAATGTCCTGGTTCTCCTGTAATAGATCCCTAGCACTAGGTACTCTACTGTCACTCAGCAACAAATCTAGAAAACTCGGAGCATCATATCCATACAACGCTCGGTAAGGTGTCATCTGAATACTCATGTGATGAGTGGTATTGTAGCAATACTCACAAAGGTATAACCACTTCACCCATGCCTTCTGCTGCCCTGAACTGTAATTCCTCAAGTATCCCTCCACCCATTTGTTGACTATCTCAGTCTACCCATCTGTCTGTGGGTGGTAGCTAGTGCTCAGAGTGAGTTCTGTCCCACAAAGTTTGAATAACTCCTGCCAAAAGTTACTCATAAACCTGCTATCTCTGTTACTAACTATGCTCTGAGGCAAACCGTGCAACCTGAATACCTCTCGGAAAAACAAGGCCGCCACCTGTGTAGTTGTGTGAGTAGTAGTGATTGGGAAGAAATGAGCATACTTCGTCAATCTATCTACTACCACAAAAATGTTGTCTTTTCCTTGAGCTTTCGGCAAGCCCATAATGAAATCCATCAACAAGCGTTCCCACTTCCTCTCAGGAATAGGAAGCGGCTGAAGTAATCGTGCAGGGTATGTATGTTCTTGCTTGTTCTGCTGACAAACAAGGTGTAATGTCCCCTTTTCAAGCCTGACTTTTTCAGTGACCGTTAGCCTTTCCTTGGGAACCCGGAGGCTAGTCGGAAGTTAAAATTAGGGTTTCCTAATTTTGAGGAGATCATTGCTCGGAGATGATAGTTTTAATGGCGGATTCCTTCTGGGTTTTCAGAGGGCTTCGCAGTGATATGCTCGTCTCAGCATTCAGAGTACTTTCCGAATTTACTATTTTTAGTAAATTCTATTTTTGGCAGTTTCCAGATGAGCTCAGGTTGGTTGACTTCCGGTTTCAGATTGATCAGTTGACTTCATCAGTATTGGCTTCAGGGCATTTTCAGAGAAATGAGTTAAGTCATTTAAATTAAAAAGTCACGTTAAAATGTTATATTTTAATGTTGACCCTTGGCTTAGACTTAATGACTTAATGTTGTTTTAAAAAGGTGGTCATTGAGGGTGGCGCCCTCATTAAAAGAATATTTTAATATTCCCTAAGTCAAAGCAAGATTATGATAGGCGCATATTTCAAAGTTGAATATTTAAATGAAATATTAAATCAAGAGCTTGAAAGCAAAAGTACGCCCATCATTGAGGAGAGGGGATTTTGACCTAAAATCAGATTCTAGGGTTTCGTGAAGTCAAGCGAAGATTATAAAATGGAGTCTTGTGCATCATTTTGGGGATCTTGGAAAATACACCGTTATGCTGCCGGATTGACTCTGGATCACTTCGAGGGATGAAGACCTCCTAGCACTTGGGCATCACTTCGTGTTTGAGAAACAACATCTAGTGGTGAATTTCAGTCTATGTGTGAGTGCATCTTTAGTTCATTCATTGTATGTTCAGTTTATTGTAAACTTAGATTAGATTGGCAAAATTATGTTTCAGCATCTTGCATTATTGTAGACAGCAGATTTGAAGTTTTAATCATATCTCAAAAAGGACAAAAAATATCATTCTGGGTATTGCATTATTAGATAAGTTTGTCATAGGCGCCCATATCTTCCAGATCTTAGATTTTTAGGAAGAGTATTCAATTTTTAAAGGAAGATCGATTCTTTCAGCAGGGCCGTACCATTTACTTGCATTGGGAACTGTGCATTAATTATTAGTGACATCTTGAATCTGTTTCAGAGTCTTAGTTTGGTCGCCATCAGTATTAGAGCTTTTTGCATTAGGTTTCGTGTTAATCGGATGATTCTTGAGCAAGTTATGAACATTACCCTGGATTTGTAAGTTGCTGGTTATTCTTGTTAAAGTACAGATCTGACAGAAACAACATACAGAAATCTGCATTTTCTGTTTGTAATGGCCTTGTGAATTACTTAAGATTGTAGCAGATTCATTGTTGAATGTTCCATTTGATAAGCATATGATATCTTGACATTGCAGGCAGTCATAATCTTGTAAACTAGCAGTAGTACTGACCAGTGTTTTGATATTGCTTTGTCATTCTTGTAATAATCATTCCTCTTCAGTTTTAGAGTAAAATAGTGATAACTCCGCCCTATGGTCGCTACTGTCCATTTTGGATAAGCAAGCACATTCTGGGTGTCGAGAAGTTTCCTCTTCCAGCATTGTTTCTTTCAAGCATTATTTTGTATTCACTCCGTCATATGGTCGCCCCTCACTCCGCTTTGGATTGGGTAGCACATACTTGGCGTTGAGTTCCTTTTCCAGCATAAGCATTTTATTCTAGATCCTCTGACCAATGCTCACCATCATCGGTGCCATTCTGGTTAGAGTTGCTTTCTTGCACGTTTTGGTTTTCTCATCTAACCTTAACGGGTGCATTGCTTGGTAATGTTGTAATCTGCAATTTGAAAAAGTAAAAAATTTGGCTCGGTATATTTCACAAGGCATTCCCTAACATATTGAAGAACAAATGGCTTGAGACCCTTCCAAGAGAATCTCTCCCTTACCTGCCTGTAGGTCTTAAAGTAACCGGGATGTCCTGCCATAGGTGAATCGTGAAATGATCTCAATACCCTGTCCCTCATCTCAAAACCTGGGACTAGAAATATCCTCCCTTTGTAAATGATAAGATCATCTACAAGTGAGTATCTGACATCCTGTACTGTCCCATCCACTATGCTAGAAGCCCACGGGTTCTTAGCATACTCTAGAACTATCATGTGTCTCTAGTCCTCTGCAATCTCTGTAATGGAGCTCAAGTGTGGGCGGTGAGATAATGCGTCAGCAACCACATTTTGTGTACCCTTGACATAGGAGATGTCAAAATCATAAGACTGAAGTTTGCTGACCCATTTTTGTTGTCTTTCATTCAAATCTCGTTGTCCTAGGAAATGTTTCAGACTATTGTGTTGGTTTTAACATAGAATTTACTACCAACCAAATATTGTCTGAACTTGGCCACGGCATGCATGATGGCCAACATTTCCTTATCGTAAATGCTAAAGCTCCTCTCAGGACCTCTGTAGAAACTCGTCTCCTTCCCACTTCTGAAGCTCGGCTTAGGGTTTGTGTTTTTTGCATATTTGCCCTTTTGTGTATTTTTAATAAAAATAATGCCAAGCATGAAATAAAATACTGGAAATGAAATAGAAACCCTACTCCAACAAATAGATAATTTTTACTGATTCACTTTAAAAACTTTAACAATAGAGCATACCCGGAATACAATCTTCTGATATTGAAAGATGTTGAAATTCTTATTCTGAGATTCTTCTCTAAATCTGATGAAGCACGAACTTGACCTCTGGATGAAGCCAACAGTTAAGCACCTTCAGTTGATATTTCACAACCTCAGCATGCTGTTGCAATGAAGCAGCTACGCTCTCCAATGCCGATACGCTGGTAGAAAAACCCTAGGGCTCCCTTCTCCAAACGCCAAAGAGAAATCATAAACCAAATATCAAATCCTGGATGATCCAAATGAGCCCATTAAGATTCTTTTTATACTTTTCCTGAAGGAGCTCACACACTTTTCTCACCAATGTGGGATAAAAGATAATAGGTTGATTCCCTCCATTTTTCCTTTTAAAACATTTTAAAATAAAATGTTTGCACTTTAGAATATTAAAATATATCCTTGAAATTGGCGCCCAAGTAATTAATTAAAATGGCCCCCTTTTTAATGATGAATGGACCCTCAAGTCATAAAGTGCAAATACAATGTTATAATATTATATTAAAATATTAATTATTATTAAAGTCACCTTTAATAATAATTAAACATTATAACTTAGGCAAAACTCCTTATTTCACCAACTCAACTGAATTTGGGAATCGACACTGCCAACATGTGAACTTTAGGTGCCCTGCTATAAATAGAATTGCTTGCCGGCTGACTTACTATAAATAGTATGTGAAACTGAGTCAACTGAAGGCTAAGCTTGAACCCACACAAGACGCTAAAGGAGAGATTCCTCTAATCACCGCCAAAAGAGACCCTCTAACCAGACATATTAGCCTACGAGGGCTAGGTGTAACAACCTATCCAGTCTACGGTTAAAAAAAAAATTCAACCATCTATCGGTTTTAGCCAAAGAACAACTAACTTGTTTCCATTCTAGGGTTTCCAAATTGTTTCAACTAACTTCTAAGTTTCAGTTTCAGCTAAAAAGTAACATCTAACTGTTTCCATCAACTGTCTCACGGAAGATTAAAACTAAATAACTGTCAAACTAGGGTTCCCATTTAACCAATATATAAACTAAGGAAAGAAAATAACTTCTCTTTATTCATTAACTAATTTCAGATCTTTCATTTCAGCTAAATGATACAAGTAACTGTCTGACTAATTAACTGTAAATTCTTACAACGTACATTTAACATATAAGAATATCATTTATTGCATAAATGAAAGTAAGCTTAAATAGCATTGCATGTACCTAGATTAACGAGTGAGGAAGAAATACATTTGACATCATCATCTTGTTATTATACTTGGCTTCTTTAGCAATGAGGGAAAGAGAATTATCATCAGGGGCTTTACCGCCTAACCAAGACCTACTGGTCTCCCGAGTTTCTTCAACTGAAGAACCTACCCTTCACGAGGGTAATCAACATGGATCAAATTATCATCATGTCTCTGATCCTGGTGTCATGGTCCTATACCACTAGTCGATCCCTCCTCTGTAGGTCCCCCCTAACTAGAAGGATCATTCTGACCAGAAGTATATCTGGATCATGATAGCTGACAATTGCCTAGCTGGCATCATACCTTGGCCAAGGATTTTGATATTACTGGCACTCTTGTGCCGATGTCTCTGGCACTTCTGTGCCGACATCTCTGGCACTCCTATGCCGTCAGCCCTCCCACCCTTGCTCGACAAGACAATTCGCATAACAAGCTTCAATCTTACCATATCTGGTTAGGTTACCATTCTTCTCGTAGTTCGAGTTTAAGTCTTAAACTTAAGGTTTAATATTACCAGAATTTGGTTTGGTTCCACATCTTGTTAAAGGATTATGTTGTTATCCTTTTTAGGAAGAGAGGAACTCATCTCCAAACTTATCCCATCTAAGAATAAGAATAATCTGCTAATCTCAAGTTTATGAGGAAGGTTTAAGGAGTCTAACTCGACAAAAAGGATTCGGAGCTTAGTATTACAACATTCTGAACTCAATCTTCTTCTAGAATCTTGGTACATCAATTAATGTCAGGCATATAAAGAGAATCCTAGCTCAAAGTCAATTCACACCTATTAAATCCATTTGGTTTATTTAAGACGAGATTTGACCTTCAAAGGATTCCTCGGATTAACAATACAATGACTTAGTTCACATTAAATTCCTTCTTTTATGAATGTTGTTTCTCATTGAGCGCAAACATACTACGAAACATATTCGATTCATTGGGTTTTCAGATCTCAACATTTTAACGTTTTAGTCTATGTCACAAGTCTGGGTAGATGTATTTCTCTTAACTTGAGCTTAAGCTCATTATATAAGCATATATTTAAATAGAGAGATTCTTTGCTCGATATCCTTCACTTCCCATAAGGAAAACTATTTCTTTTATCCAATATTGCTTCCATTAAGTATCTATATATGGTGATACATATTCAATGAGGAGATCCTTTAGGTCTTAACATTTTATCTTAGAATAATGGTTCCGGTAAGAGGAAGGGAAATACACTAATCCAACTCAGCTAAAGAGGGGAAACCGTAAACAGGTCTAAGTCACTAATCAGGTTCACAACAATGAGTCTTCTTTCGGTCAAGTCCAGAATAAGAATAATGCAAAAGCTTTGTTTCCAAAAGCTATCAAAAGTCATCGAAATTCCATGTAATTTCATTCTATTCAAAGGAATTTTAATTACGGTTCAAGATCCTTTCGTTGCAAGTTTAGAATCCAAAGGATTCGTTTACAGGCTTCACACAGAGACTCGAATTAATGAAAAGACAGATAACCCAGATACAACCTCAATTAATTAAGGCAAAGAACAAGAAATGCTCAGTTCAGAACCCTTGAACTAACAGAGGAAAAGAATAGTGTTAGAAACAGTCTATCAAGATCGGTATTGACTGCAAGAGAGAAAAGAATTGCATGAGGCATCTTCACTTGATTACGAAACAGAGGTCAAAGATGGTTTATCAAAGACAACAAAATTCAACTTCAATGTCTATCACCCCACAGATGGTATTGCATTACTTATTAATATTCCACCTGGAATTTCAATAAAACAAGAGCATTAGATGTAAGACTCAAAACGCATTTAGCAGGTCGAATACATGCCTGGAGAATGAGAAATTCCAGCTCGGAGATGAGACCCCGTTACTCCTTCAAGGTACTCGAACTAATGTCCAGACGGCTAGATTCTCCCTTTCAAGATTAGAGAGACGACTTTTCAAGAAATTTCGCCCCTTTCCAAAAGCCTAGATTCGGATGAAGAAAATCATCAATTTTGTACAACTCCCATCTTTCAATTAGAACACCACCCGATAAGAAGTTTACTGAGATTCAGGGTTTCAAGAGAAGGTGCGGAATTATGAACGATAGCAAAATACGGTATAAGATTTTCCAAATCTTAAAGTGACGCGGAGAAACAGAGGCAAGGATGGATTAGCGATTCTTCTTGGCTCAACTGGAGATAAAACACTAATTTTGATGCTCCCCTCAGAATGAAAAAATGAAGTATATTTTTATTATGAAGGAGGCAGAAGAATTGCAATGAAGAGCTCCGAACGTTGCCAGCAAAGTTCATGCGGTAAGAGGTACAACAAAAAAAACAAGCGAGATTAGATGCCTATTTGCCGCCCTTCTTCATACTACGGTTTCCTCCGTAACTTCCATTCAAGAGCCTTCAGAAACTTCTTGGCTTCCATGCGTTTCGTCTGGAGCACGGTGGAATTACGGTCTACCTTCTGAAACCATCGCCTGCGCTCCCACTCATGCCCTTTGTCGAGATTATCATGAATTTTGTCTTAAATATGTATTTATCTTTTATTATTATTTGATATTTAGTAATCTTTCAAAATTCCCTTAAAAGGTAATTGTTGGTATTTATTTGTATTTTAATTTGAATATATTGATCATTAATTATTTTAATTTACCTAGGGCCAAGGTTATAACTAGTAAATTTATCATACACCGACTCAGAGTTTGATGAAGAATTGATCCATTGTTAACCATGTCCTCTCCCTAATGATATTTCCCTTTTCCTCGCGGCATCGACAATCCTGCATCCACTGACAAGGATTATGGATTAGATCGTTTTCAACGGCTTAATAATATGCATTTAAATTTGATCTCATGATCTCTTTCAACTTCTCGTGAACAATAAATTCACTGGCAAGATAAGAAGTTCGTTAATATTACAGTTATGATAAAAGAACAACTATTCATTCCCAATGTCATAATCACATGAAAGCAGTTATTTGCAACTAATGTTGTATTGAAATACATAACCAAACATATAGTCTCAATGTAAGGGATGTGACACTAGGAATAAGCTAAATCCCCAGAACTCTGATGCTCGCAAAATTGGGGACATTAAAACCTCTCAGCTTCCTGCTCTCGAAAGCTATAGGATGTCAGTCCTGCATGATGACTGCCCCAATACCCTCACCACTGGCATCACAATGTAGCTCAAACGGCTTGGTGAAGTCTGGTAATGCCAAAACTAGACATGTAGTCATGAAAAGTTTAAACTTCTCAAAGCACGCCTGTGCTAAAGGTGTCCACACAAAGGCTCCCTTCTTAGTCAAATCGGTCAGTGGCACTGCATGTCGCGAGAATCCACTAACGAACCGACAGTAGAAGGCACATAGACCTACAAACCCTCTGAGTTGTGTCAATATCTCAGGTGTAGGCCAATCAGTGATGGCACAAACTTTCTATGGATCCATACTAACTCCCTCACTGCTAATGATGTGACCCAGATATAAAAGTTCTCCCAAGCCCAGTGCACACTTGGATTCCTTGGCGTACAAGGACTCCCTATCAAGTATACTCAATACTGCATCCAAGTGAACTATGTGTTCCTCCCAAGACTTGTTGTAAACCAATATGTCATCAAAGAACACCAAATAATATTTCCTTAAGTGAGGATGGAAAACCCTGTTCATTGTGGACTGTAAAGTAGCCAGAGCGTTGGTTAAACCGAATGGCATAACCAAGAAGTCATAATGTCCACAGTGGCATCGGAATGCGGTTTTCTCAATATCCTCCTCTCGGACTCTGATCTGATGGTACCTAGTCCTCAAATCAATCTTCGAGAAATAGCAAGCTCCATGTAGCTCATCTATTAACTCATCAATCCGTGGTATGGGATACCTGTTCTTAATAGTCTTTCTGTTGAGCATCCTATAGTCAATACACATTCTAAGTGTACCATCCTTTTTCTTCACCAAAACAACTGATGAAGCAAAGGGTGACTTACTCGGCCTAATGTGCCCCATAGCCAAAAGTTCTTTAATAGTTTTTTCAATTTCATCTTTCACACGTTTGGGGTGTCGGTAAGGAGTGATCATGATAGGTTTTGTGCCCTCCTCCAGTTCCACAATATGCTCAATACCTCTATAAGGAGGTTTACCTGGTGGTATAGCACTGAAAACCTTTGCATGTTTGATTCGGAGTGCCTGAATATTTGGTTGATAAGAAGAATCTTGCTGCTCCTTCCGTGAAGGCATTACCTTGCACTATACTGCCCAATCCACCATGTCATGCCGAATCAAACGTTTCATTCTCCTTAGAGAAATTTCTTTTACATTGCTGTCCTTGATGGCTTTGAGAACATGATTTGTGCCATCAACTTTAAATTTCATCTCCATGTCCCGTAAATTAAGTGTGAACTCTCCTATCGCATGAAGCCAATTCATGCCGAGAACTATATTTGTACCTCCCATGTTCACAACATAAAAATCTGCCTTAAACTCAAAATTGTTGAGTTTCATTGGCAAATCCGGAATCATCCTCTCGCAATTGAGAGTGTACCAATCTGCAACTTGAACTCTAATTCCTTCAAACTATTGAGTTTGAATGCCTCTCTTCTCTGTTAAATTATAAGATCAAATTGACATGCACAGAAATTAATTCAAAACTTAACACAAGACACAGCAGATACCCTGGGAAAACCCTCCTCTTGAGGGAGAAAAACCTAGCCAATAATCTCTTATATTATTGATTCACAAATGAGAAACTCCTTTACAATAGAGGCTGATAAGAAGGCCAATAACCAGTATCACAAACTGATGTAAGTACAGGACTGAGTGATACAAATTGCCTGGATATCTCTGCCTTATACTCAGATCTCAATTTGCACTTTACACAAACTCGCACTGCTCTTGTATAGTACTGAAGATGAATATGAATGCTAATGAATTCGATGATGAATGGAGTACAAAATGAAGTTGTATATATACCAAATAAAGGGAGAGACATGCCTCTTCAAAGAGCATGTCGGCCTTATAAAGAAATAAATCTTTTACTAAACAAGGAGTCGGCCTTCTCAAAATCGCGCCTCATTATTTAATACAAGTCTCTTCATTAAATGCATATTAAATAATGTTTATCAAAGGAAGTGTCTCTTCATCAAATCGTATATAATAATTAAATAGACAACGGCTAGCATTTAATTATTATCTCCATGCGATCTGGGCAGGAAGGATTTGCCTGAAGCTGCTACAAACTTTAACACTCCCACTCAGCAAGGGAGGATACTTCCAGCTACACAAGACATATCACCTCAACATGATGTCTACCACAATGGCTACAACCAAATGTGGAAAAGAAGAATATCACCTCATCGTGATATTAGATATGGCCTCAACACAATATCAACCATAATGGCTACAACCATACTATGGTGTGTACAAGTGTTCATCACTTGCGTGATGTTGTCACCTCAACATGACTTTCACCATGGCTCTCCCAGAGGGTGAAACACAAGTACAAAATGTGTCATGGAGTCGCACACATGACACCCACCATGACTCTCTCAAAGGGTGGAAACAAGGGCTTTCACCTCAAATCTCAAAGAGAAATGCATTAACAAGGGATTTCACCTCGAACTTCTCTCACAGAGAAGAACTCATTAAACAAGATCACTGATACTGAGACTCTTTCTCAGTTAAGGCTGGATTCTCCACCATACCAAGCTTATCTCGAAAGTACACAAACTTTATCCTGGAGAGAGTGTAATGTCCCCTCTTCAATAGCCTCATTGGACGTCGCATTGCCTTTTGTATTCCCGGAGGCAAATGTCGTGGTTAGGGAATCGTTTATTTAATCACCTACTATTTACCTAAGTTTTAACTTAAATCTTTTATGGTGATATAAGTGATTAATTAAATCAATTTTTGTAAAGTGACTTTTTGGAATATTAAAAAAAGGGGCAAAAGGAAATATTTCATTAAAAGAACTTTTGCAAAGTCACTTTAATTTTTAATGGAGCAAATACTAAGTGAAAATGAGTCTTTCATTGGGCATCATGGAAATATATGGAAAAAAGCTCCATTTGAAATGCACCTTTTGAATGATTATTTTCCTTTGGCAAATATGGCAAACTCTATCTGAGTCGTGGGTCTTGGAAACCCTAAATCTGTTTCGGTTGGGGGAATGAATCAACCCTAGCAAATATTCTTGCATTTGGGATCCAGATTTGAAGGACGAGCTGAAGTCAAAAAAAAAAAAAGAAGAGAAAGACGGGTTTATCTTCCTGAATCTCGTGATTTTCTTTCATCGGGTTCTGCTGCTTCCCTTGGTCGATTCTTGGAGGTATCTCGGTGCAAATGAAGGCGTCATTTTTTGTATGAACTCCAGGCGCAATAATCTCCAGCTAGGGATCAGATATGACCATTTTATGTGAGGAACGGTACAGCAAAAAAAGAAAAAAAACGTGACTGCTAAGGGAGGACGAATGCCATAACAGAGTTAATCCTGATTTTGATCACCTTTTGGGTAGCTGAGGAGTGGCGTGTGCCTTATCTACAGCTTAGTGCGTCCCTGCACAAGGAGAAACGAATATTAGAGTGTTCACCAATTGCTGCTCATTTCAACCATACATCATGAAGACGGCTCATGCATTTTCAGGTTGGTGACGCCTTATCTTCCAGGTCTGGGTGTTTTCAAGTGTTTTATCTTTAAGGTTATTGATGCTGTTGCTACAATACCTTTGTGAAGTCTCCTGGCTGGGTTGTTTAAAATGTAACTGCTGGTGCTATATGTTTGTCAATGAAATTCCTTGAAATTGGGCTGTCAATGTGGCTACACTTATCTTATTACATCTGTTTCACAATCTGTATGAAATTCTGAGCCTATACTGACATATTATTAGTATGTAAATGCTGAAACGAAATCTGTGTAGACTGTATGCAATTCTCAGTAAACTCAGCAAGAAACATTCTGTTAGCTACCATGATTTAAATACTGTCACTGGAACTGCTTTACTGCGAATGTGTTGCTTGTTTATCTGCTATCAATATTGTTTATTTTATGCATGCAAATGACCCATGTGATTTATCTAGACTGATATTCAACCGAGCTCTCTTCAAACCAAGCAAACTGTACACCAAAAATACTCCATTCTGAGGGAACGTTGCAGCCAGAAAATTATATGAGCCAAGGAAAAATTCAGGGACAGGTATTTGATGTAGAGAAATCAGAAAAAATCAAGTCAGAATTAGTGAGGCACATTTCAGAGAGGCTTGGTGAGAATGTCTATTGTCTGCTCATCAGTGCTGATATACCTCAACTGTATAGCCTTCTGCAATACCATATCTCTAATATAGTGATACTTGATCTCAACATGCTTGGTTCTGTCATGAAACACAGAATTGACATAAAGCTTCACGCAACTCTGATTATCACAATGAATTATAGTAGGCTCCATTGATTGTCCAAACAATCCTGCAAGGAGCTTACGAAGCCATACTGCTTCCTAAGCTGCCATACAAGCTGCAATATACTATGCCTCTGTTGTACTCAATGCCATAGATGACTGCTTCCTGCTGCACCAGGATATCATAGCAGAACCCAAACTGAAGCGACAACCAAAGGTACTCTTCTGATCTGTGACACATCCTGCCCAATCAGAGTCAGTATAACCATGCAACTCCAAGTCAGCATCTGAAGAATATCTCAACCCATATCCAACTGTGCCACGCAAGTATCTCAGGATATGTTTAGCTGCAACAAGATGTATCTGTCTCGGTTCACATATGAACTGACTAAGTGCACTCACAGCATAACAGATATCTGGTCTAGTGTTAACTAGATACATCAAGGACTCAATCAGCTGTCTGTACATTGTAGGATCCACCAAGTCTGAACTAGTTGCAGCCTACTTCAATTTATGTAGGTTGGTCTCCATAGGTGTAGTCATGGATTTGCAATCCATCATACCAAACCTCTTAAGTATATCAATGGTGTACTTCCCTTGACTTAGGATCATCTCATCTGGTTTCTACCAGACTTCTAAGCCAAGGAAGTAGTGCATAAGTCCAAGGTATTTCATCTCAAACTCAGAGGCCAACTCTTTCTTACATTTGATGATCAAGTGCTCTTCTCCAGTAAGTATCAAATTATCAACATATAAAACCAAAATCAATGCTTCACCATTAATTACCTTAAAGTATAGATTAGAGTCAGCATCATTCCTCAAGAAGCCCAAGCTTGATAGGTAACGATCAATTCTTTCGTACCATGCACGAGGAGCCTGCTTAAGACCATACAAGGCCTTCTTCAATTTGCAAACATGAGACTCCTTCCCATGTA
Source organism: Sequoia sempervirens (assembly GCA_007258455.2). Lineage (NCBI taxonomy): Eukaryota > Viridiplantae > Streptophyta > Pinopsida > Cupressales > Cupressaceae > Sequoia > Sequoia sempervirens. Next base: position 3,907 of record VDFB02271142.1, on the reverse strand, counting down.
CCTCCAACCCATCAGGTTGCTCGATGAAAACTTCTTCCTCGATCGCACCATTTAGAAAAGTTGTCTTCACATCCATTTGATGAATCTTCCATCCTCTAGATGCAGCAATGGCAATGATGGTCCTAACAGAAGTGTAGCGAGCAACAGGAGCAAATGTTTTTTCATAATCAACTCCCTCTTTCTGTGAAAACCCACGAGCCACGAATCTTGCTTGATCTTGAAGAGCCATTTCGAAGATACTACAGATTTTCCTTCGAGTCTAAGAACAATGTCCCAAACATCATTCTTGAGAATTGATTGGTACTCCTCTGCCATAGCATCTCTCCAAACTTGTTGACTAGATGCTTCCTCAACAAAGGTAGGCTCGGATTCAATAATCTGACTCATTAAGGCAACATAATTGGAGAACTTATGTGGCCTTTTACTTACTCTGAATGTGCCTCTGAGAGCTGCAAAACTTTCAGCCTCTTGCCTAGTACGCCTGGCCCATAGAGGTCTCTTTCTCCCAATAACAATGTCAGTAGGCCAATCAGTAGGTTCCAAGGGTTCAACAGGATCAATATCTTCTTTTGGTTCTGAAGTCTCCCTTTGAATCTCAAGAGTATGGTCAACTTCCATATCCTAAGGAGACTCTTCATTATCGATCTCCATATGAATGCCCCTGGATCTCCTGAATGCAACATCTTCCTCGAATGTGACACCCTACTGATCTCGATCAACTTTTGTCCTAGAATGTATATCCTGTAGGCTTTTGATGTCTCACTGTAGCCAACAAATATTCCCTTCTTGTCGGAAGGCTCCAACTTTGTTCTCTTTTCCTTTGGAACATGAACATAGACAGGACATCCAAAGATCCTCAAATGACTGACTTCAGGCTTCTTTCCTGTAAAGGCTTCTTCCGGAGTCATATTCTCCAAGACCTTGTGAGGACTTCTGTTATGAACATATACAGTCGTCTTGGAAACTTCTGCCCATAAGAAGGTTTGCAAATCTTGGTCATGGATCATGGCCTTCGCTGCTTCCACGATCGTCCTATTCTTTCTTTCTGCAACACCATTCCATTCAGGATTATAGGGGAGACAAAACTCCCTCTTAATCCATGCATCAATACAAAAATCCCTAAAGCTTCCAAAGGTGTATTCTCCACCATTATCTAATCTGAGGACCTTGATTCTTTTACTAGAAAGATTCTCTACCAAAGCTTTGAACTCCTTAAACCTTCCTAACACTTCCTCAGACTCTTTAGTTTTCAAAAAATAAATCCAAGTCTTTCTAGAGTGGTCATCAATAAACAAAACATAATACAAGAATCCACTCGAAGATAGAACAGACATAGGTCCACATAAATCAGAATGAATAAGGTCTAAAATGCACTTAGATCTATTTTCTCTACAATGGAAAGGAGCTTTTATATTCTTACCTAATGCACAACCTTTGCAAGTTCCTTTATGCTCCTGATTGAACTTAGGAAGACCCGTCACCATCTTCTCCATGATAGGTAAGGCTCGGAAGTGAAGGTGAGCCAATCTTCAATGCCAAAGATCACATAAGCTTGAAGAATCATGAACTAAAGCCTGTAGTGGACATGTACAAAGTCTGTAGAGACTTTCATGTCTAACTCTAATTACTTGAGCATCCTTGAAGCTGGAATTTTCCATCCACATAAGTACTTTGCCTTTTGAGAAGGCAACTTGATATCCTTTATCTTCTAGGGCTGAAATTGAAATGAGATTGCGTTTGATTCCTGGAACAAAAGGACATTGCTTAACTGAAGTGTGATGCCGGAATCCAAATGAAGTGTAGAGGTCCCAATCCCTTTTACGGAGTAGCTAGCATCATCTCCAATGATGACTTGTTCGGAAGAATCTCTCTCCACCAAGCTTTATAAGTGCTCCTTAAAACCAATGATGTGTCTAGAAGCACCACTGTCGATCAGCCAAGTGTTGGTGTCGGTAGGTACACTGCTTGACAATGCTAAGTAGAACAAATATTCACTTGAATCCTTTTGCGGAGAAGCATCATCAATATCTGCAACGGTGGCTTGTTGCTTAGGTCTAGTTGGACAATGCTTAGAAAAGTGGCCAAACTTATCACACCTAAAGCATTGGATTTTGGACAAGTCTCTCTTTTTCTTGGAGGGGGGAGCACCATCATTTCCCTCATCTCGATTCCTCTTGAAGAATCCTTTCTTTCCATCTTTTCCTTTCTTCTTCGAAGTTTGGGAGGCGAGAACATGAATATCTTCATTAGATGAACTTTGACCAACGCCTCTAGCCACCAATCTTGATTCCTCTTGAATGCAATCGGCCCTCAAGCAATCAAACTTCGGATGTTTGGATCTTGCACTAATTCCTTGAATATAGGACTCCCATGATAATGGCAAACCGTTGAGAGCAAGCATCGTCAAGTCTTTATCATCGACCACATGACCAATTGTAGAGAGTTGATCTCTCAATTTTGAAATCCTCATGAAGTAGACAATCACTGTTTCTCCTTTCGCCATCTTCACATGGTGAAGTTGTTGCTTCAATGCAAGTGCCCTGCTAGTGTTGTTGATTTCGTACATCTCCTCCAATGTTTTGAACATCTCCCTTGCAGTCTTCAACTTGGAGACAATCGGAACAATATGGTCTTTGACGGAATCAACCAACAACTTCTTCACCTTGATGTCTTTCTTCCTCCATTGCAACTTCTCTTCTTCCTCTTCAGGTTCGGGAACTTTGGTCTCCATAAACTCAGCCAAATCATTCTCTTCTAAGGTGAGCATTATCCTAAACCTCCATGATGTATAGTTGGATGCTCCCTCGAGTCTATCCTCGATCTTCAATCCGTTCACCATCTTGATTGATGTAGAGATAGACAAAGAATTAAGACGAAGAGAATAGAGTATCGCTGTAGTATCAAATCTGATCACGATCTTCTCAAACCCGCTCTTATACCATGTTTAAATTATAAGATCAGATTGACTTGCACAGAAATTAATTCAAAACTTAACACAAGACACAGCAGATACCCTGGGAAAATCCTCCTCTTAAGGGAGAAAAACCCAGCCAATAATATCTCTTATATTATTGATTCACAAATGAGAAACTCCTTTACAGAAGAGGCTGATAAGTAGGCCAATAACCAGTATCACAAACTGATGCAAGTACAGGACTGAGTGATACAAACCGTCTGGATATCTCTGCCTTATACTCAGATCTCAATCTGCACTTTACACAAACTCGCACTGCTCTTGTATAGTACTGAAGATGAATATGAATGCTAATGAATTCGATGATGAATGGAGTACAAAATGAAGTTGTATATATACCAAATAAAGGGAGAGACGTGCCTCTTCAAAGAGCATGTCGGCCTTATTAAGAAATAAATCTTTTACTAAACAAGGAGTCAGCCTTCTCAAAATTGTGCCTCATTATTTAATACGAGTCTCTTCATTAAATGCATATTAAATAATGTTTATCAAAGGAAATGTCTCTTCATCAAATCGTATATAATAATTAAATAGAAACCGGCTAGCATTTAATTATTATCTCCATGCGATCTGGGCTGGAAGGATTCGCCTGAAGCTGCTACGAACTTCAACATTCTCCACCAACCGAGAATCAATAAAGTTATGGGTTGCACCTGTATCCAAAAGAGAAATAACTCTTTGACCAGCTAGTATCCCACGAAGTCTAAAAGAACCTTCTCTCTGCATACAGGACATATGAGCTTCCTATAGCTTAATTTCAACCTCTCTTTCTACCTCATTATCTGATTTTTCCTCATGCGTATCATAAATTGCAGCTTGCTGGTCTGAAAAATCAGTCAACTCTTCTCCCTCAAAGAACCACTCCATATGCCTATTTTGCCCTTTAGGCTTGAGGGGGCAATCGTGGTTGATGTCATATGGGCCTTTGCAATA